>CAUZXS010001117.1:292547-302547 GCA_963585895.1 Sepioteuthis lessoniana | reverse complement strand
TTTAGACAAATAGCTGCATATATTCAAGCAATACTTACCAGAGATGATATGTTTCCCAGCTGAGCAGGATCAAATCGAGGTAGTTTCTTGTCTGGAGGATCTGATCCTCCAGGATCTTCTGTGGCTTGCCTTTTTGTTGCCATTTTTTGCCACTAAATACAGTTTAACTTTCAACTGTAATAAAATATTTAAAACAATAAATATACTTTAGCAAATGCATTAGATTTATAAAAACAAGTAAATATATTATCCTTAAATAAGAATATAGAAAACCAAAAAACATTTTCCTAGAAATTAGTTTAAGAATGATTTACATTATATATCTTCATTAAATCTTTTAAAGATTTACTGTAACCAATACATAATTTTTTTAACCTGATCCTTAATAAAAAAAGTACATGCTAATCTTTGTAAAAGAGGTTATACAAAACTGAATTAGTTATTACTATAAGTATAGAAGGACACTTAAAGATAACAATTATTGTTGTAGGAAATGGAATCAGGAGACCAGAGTTCCAATCTTGGATGAAACTTTGGGTTTCACTGCATACTAATTCCCTTGGGAAAGGTATGAATCCATCTCTTTTCCTTCCCAGTTATGGATAAATAGCAGGGAAAACAGGGTTCTTTAGCCTTGGTTAAGCAACCAGTCTAGGACAAAGAAAACTGAATTTCAAACCAGCTATAACTGCTTCAAAATCAACTTTGTGTCAATCTGCCTGTGGTAGGTAAATACATACTATAGGATTGTATGTTTGTTTTTCCATATACATGTTTATGTAACATACTGACATAAAAATACTTGGAATTCACATCAGTGGGTTAAAAAAAAATTCAAAGAATTACAACACTTAAAAAGAATTACAAACTATTACCATTCTTACTCAAGTGTATAAATATTTATTGGCATTGAGAAAAAAATCAGAAAATTCTTGGTTTCTTTGTTTAATTGCATATCAACCTTCATGGATCATTGCAGTTAAAATTTACCTTCTAAATCTACTGTCCTAGGCAACAGTAAGATCATTTGCTAATTGACACTAAATACAGCCAAACTTGCTAATTTAGTCACATTATCAAATTGTTAGAGAAATTGAGTCTGCATGTGTACATGCAGATATCAAATAAAATTATGTCATCTAAATAACAGCAGTTTATCACTGAATGAGACTAATCATTTTTGTTGAGAATCCTGTCTCTTTATATCCAAATCAAATTAGTAGCTCTTGCTTAATGATATCTTCATTAAGCAAGAGCCACTAATTTGATTGGTTTGGTTTGGTTTCTTTTTTTTAAATGGCATATCAACTCTTTGTAGGTTATTTAATGCCAAGGCCATTCTCTTAGAAGAACAGTAGTGGTACTATTTAACCCATAGCTGGGAGGATAAGGGGGTTCATACCTTTCCCAAGGGTATTTGTCCGAAAGTGAACGTAATAGCGTGACTGGAGTTCGAACTCGCTTACTACAATTCCGCAATCCATCGCTTTAACCATTACACCATGAGGACACCCCCGCCCACTAATTTGATTGAATTTATAAATCCAATTGTAACAAATAACTGTATTTTGTTACATATTTCCAATATGTTCTTTTGTGTTTGTTTTTTTTATAAATAATTGACTGTTTTGTAGCTATTTTTCATAACTGAATTGCTTAGTTAATTAAATGAAGCTATTTCCTATCCTGAAAATTCTTGGTTTCTTTGTTTAATAGCATATAAATCTTCATGTGTTAGTTAAAACCAAATCCATTCTAGTAGAAGAACAGAGGAGGAAGAGAATAGTAGAGTTCATATCCTGAAAATTGTAACAATTTTGGCCTTTTAAATCAATGGCTTTATTTACTTAAATGTGAATAATTAATATGACAACTGGTTATTCTTTTGAAGTTTAGACATTTATATTCTTATGCTTTACAAGATGACTTCTAATTTGTTATTTATTATAGAAGTTCATTTATGACAAAATTAAAACCTTCTCAGTTCAATAAATGTATCTACCAATTTTAGTAGCTTGATTTTAAACTGTTTAGCTATCTATAGAGAAACAAATTTTTTCTAATTATTAATATAAATTTGTATTTTAATGTTTTTCCAGAGGCTAATGAAAAATAGAATCATAAATATTGTATAAAATATATTCTTTTAGTTACCACTTTATTTCAAATCGATTTTATTTTAAAAAATCTTTTAAGGAATTAAATGAATGAAATTCAAAAAAAATTAATCATTTTTTTCAAAAGCACAATTCAGTGATTTTATTTTTACATCCAATGATAAATGACAAATGAATTATTTAAAACTTTTGAAACATTTATTCTACTTTCCAATTTTTAAGAAAAGTTCTTAAAGGTTTATAAAAAAAAGAGAAAATCTTAATTTTAGTTTACTCTTTAAAGTTTGGGTATTTTTATCATTTTTTTTTTTGTTGCTTTATTGCAAATACATTCATCAGTAATTTCATTCAAAGAATTTAGAGAACTATTTGATTCTTTTATTTAATTCTATCAAAAGATGAAAATTTTTTGTTACAATTTACTGCTACAAACACTATGACAATTACAACTGATAGATTATTTTCAATGTTTTAATTTTTCAAATGGATGTAACTTTTATTCTATTATTGCAGAGATTAACAAAATAAAACTGGAACTAGGAAGGTTTTGAAGCAGATGATTAATGCATTCATACCCCCCCCCTTTAAATTTTTTTTTTAAATAGATATTTCAAAATTATTAAACCAACTTATGTGTTACTTGACTCGCTAAGTTTATCTGAACAAATTAAAGTTGCCATATTTGAATTGTTGAAAATAGAGATCTGAACGATAGATAATAAATAGCAAGTTTGTAATGCAAGTAGCACAGTACTTTTGTACTGATTGGTATTGCTTTTCAGAATATCACATTTCAATACATAGAGTACACTACACAATTTTAATAGATATATTAACATATGTGATAAAATAATTTACAAATATTTATCTTTAAACTATATAAGTCTTCAAAAAGTAATTATATTACATTATAACTGTATAAATCATAGTTCAAGTTAACTCAGTTAAAAGTATCCAACAAAACCAACAGAAACGTCTTGATGTTTGCTACATTAAGATGCTTTGTGTGAACTTGGATGTGAGATAGCAGCAGCATATGATTTTTGAATCCTTGTTATGGAAACCTCCCAGAAGACTGACTAGCAGGAAACTGTGCACAACATCCTGAAGTATCAAAAGGGATTTGTAGGATCCCTGAAACAGGATACTATCCAGGAACTAAAAGTGGAAATGATGACCAGAGAAATAGGGAATAAGTAAGGTCTTTGCTATTTTAGACAGAGCAGAAACTTAGACCCAACTAATAGGTTAAAAGTATAAGTCACTAGTAGGTTTGGTTTGGTTTTATGGTATATCAACCATTGTAGGTTATTTAATGCCAAATTCATTTTTATACATATAAATAGTTTTATTTCAAACAATTTAGTTTAACATAAGTATGCAGCTTAAATGTCAAAACAGTTCTATTTCAAACAATTCAGTTTAGCATAAGTACACTGTTTATTTCTATTTGATCCATAGTTAGGACCCTATCAGGTGCTATCACACTCCAGGTCAGAGTGGACCTGAGAGTAATAGCAATAAAGGGGTACTCTACATTCCACAAAGCTCCAGCATTACAGGAGCCTCTCCAGCAGATTGTTTAGTGTCATATCCAGGACACTCATTGGGGGAGTCTTACCCCTATGCAGAGATGCAGTTGGTGTATTCTGCAGCCCCAGCTGACTGGGCCAAAGTCACTAGTAACAAAATTCAAAATGTACTCGTGCTCTGGGCTTTCAGAACTAATCTAATTCATTACTTGTAGGAAAGTAAACTGGAGAATACTATTGTTCAAATAATTCTAATTAGTGACACTGGCAATGAAAGTTTATTTCCAGAGCTAAATTGAATATTTGATCATAATCTTCATCAACATAACTGGAATTATAACAATGATTAAATAAAGTTTAAGTATATAAAAGTCGAGGGTGACCTGAAGGCTCCCTTTTCAATAGCTACAACACCGAGGTGTAGAGGAGGGCACTACTCCATTCCAAGGATTGCTCTACTTTGCCCTTGATCCTAACCTTATAGTGCTGAGTGATAAGCAAGGTGACATCAAGTACAATTTTTTGAGTCTTTGGTATGACTTGACCTGATGGTGATATTAATTCAACAATTAATATTAAACTCAATTTTAAGTAGATATTTTCAATAGAAGATTAATACTATAATACAAGTTAAGTGAAATTAGAAAAATAAATTTGGTACAATCTTATTTCTAATAACCAAGTGTTATTAAAAGCTGTATTGACACTAATATAAGATAAAAAAATTCCAACTTTGATACACTAAAGAGTGCTAAAATTTAAATACATAAATATTATATTCAAACATAATAGGTTTGATTTCAACAATCTAGATACCTATAAACACTTGAAAAAAGGAAATGTGATGGAAAACAGCATAAAATTTACATAAAAATGAATCTTTGTCATTAGTTGGAAAGAAAATTCTGATATGAAAATTACTTGTGTTTATTTTATAGAATTGAAAATTGTCAAAGTATAGGGTTGCAACATCTTTTTAATTTTTTTTTTAAAGAAAAATTTCTTATGATTACCATCAATTAAGCACCAAAAATCCAATTAAAAAATTTGGAGAGGGGGACTTATGGAGGGAGGAATTAATTGTCATGTAAATATTTTGTAAAATGTACCCTGATTGGTGCTTATCAAAAATTCAAAATCTATATTTCCCAGCCATTAAGAACCTATGGCATATGCTACCTGTTTTTCATTTTTTAGAAAAATAGCTTTTGATTATTTAAATTTTTTTTTAGCTCTAGTGTGCTGACCCACAGAAATCTTAAATGCCTGCTGAAAGATGAGATGTTGGAGAAATAACAGCAAACAATAACAGAACTTATGAGGTAAATACACAAGATTTTAATATTTTCTAAAATCCAATACAATCAAGCAACAATGATTGTGTTGCACCAGCTGGGGGAGACCAAAGCTGGGCTGATGTCTGACCAATTCTACAGAGGAGTGAAGTGTAGCATGCGTGCAGCTACTTTAATCTCCCAATGATTGCTGATTGTGTTGAACCAGTGGTCAATATAAGTGACTCAGTACCAGAATATCATCATGGCAACCCTATGGTGAATATTGTCTCTAATCAGTCAACCACATATACATGTGTAGATAGACATGAGATTTTTGATGAGCACCAGTTGGAATGCAAGATATTTACATGTCAAATTGAACCTTTCTTGCAAAATTTTGTGGGAATAAATTTGTTAAGGAGGGTATTCTGTTTACATACATGTAGTTCCATGGACGAAAGTGAACATTTAATAGAATTTCAAGTAAAACATTTAAAAACAATGATTTCAATAAAATTTTTGGTACTTATTTATTTATGAAATAATCTATTTTTGTTAAGAGTATTTTTGTACTTACAGATAATGAAAAATAAATTTAATTAGCATTTCAAAAGGGTTTGCTTCAAAATTTTAATTAGTAATTAATTTTAATTATCAAATTTTTAACATCAACTGAGAACCTTTTTTCATATAACAGGTAATGGTCATTATTTTAATTATGGGGGAAATAATATTAGAAACAGTTAAATTGTAATATGTGACTAAGTTTATTTTATTATATATATATATATATATATATATATATATATATATATATATATCCTGCATGGGCGTCAGTTTGCGAATTAACAGTCACAATTTTAGCATGATTATTTTTCGAAGTAATTTGTTGAATAAATTATAAAATATTATTTAGAAGATACCATTATATCTAAACATAAGATAAAAAAAAATCCCAGACTGCTTGGATGATGTGTAATGTCGATTAAGTTCAATTAAATAAAAATAATAATCAAATTAAAATATGATTTTCACATAACACAAAATCGACAATATAAATTTTTCTACATTGTTGAAAAAATTAAAACGAGAAAAAAAAATCTATTATTCTAAATTTTCTAACAAACTTAATTTTTAAGAACTTGAAATATATCAAACAAGAAAAAACTAAATTTTAAAATTTAATTTTTTTAGTTTAAAAAGTAAAATTTTTTTGCAACACTGTCAAAAAAGATTAGATAGATTTTTTAGAAATAAATATTTTGAATAGGCAAACTAGATAAATGTAGCTAATATTTGTTTGAGGGTACAAATAATTAAATCTTTAGGTAATTCTAATGAAAGCACATTAAAGATTAAAGATCAAATATCAAAATCGTAATAAAATTTATGACAAGAAACACGCTTGTAAGAAAACGAAAATTCAAGGGGGAAAATGGCTATGATCGCGCGATTTCACCATCATCGTCGTCGTCTTGCATCTTATGATTTAAAAACTTTTTCTAAAAACAAAATTTGATCTGTTTTGTTTTATTCTAAAGTTGATTTTAAAAAACAAAACTAAAAAAGATAAACATACGTACAAGAAACCTCACAAATCGTTATGTTCAATGAACAGGCCCACTTCCAGTCGGAACTTTAAAAGCATTTTACAATATGTCAAATAGCGAAGTAAATTAATCAAGATTTACACTTAATTAAAGATAAAATAAAAGTGAAAAGTCATTCAAAGAAAATCTACACAATAAACAAAAAGTACTTTTTTTAAAATTATCGAATTAATAAAAGAAAATGAAAAATAAGTCAGTAGTCAAGTAGGGTTAATGAAACATTTCAATTAATATATCATTGCAATAAGATCAAACAAAAGAAAAACATTGGGTCATTGAAATTTTGAAAAAAAAACAAACAAAAACACGGTAATTTTTGTAATATTGATAAACTTTGAAAATATTTGCGTTAAATACATTTTTGTGGAAAAAAACGACATTACCTGTGCATAACAATTAAAATTAAGTTTTAACTGAGATTATTTAACTATGTAGGTAAAATATAACCAATAAACAAACGAAATCTAACAAATCGTACAACTGATCATCTCAATACAACATAATCATAAATAAAATAACATCACAAACAGAGAAAACGCTTCAAAATTATATAAACATTTTGAGACTCGATGATCATTACCTGTATAGGACCGCCATGTTGCTACAAAACTCTCCAATATAAAATACAAAACGGAAAATCATACAATAATAACAATTATTTTGATAAAGCAAAATCATACAATATACACATATTTCACGTTTTAGCTTAAATATTAGCTATTATAATAAGCGAAAAATTAAAAATATAAGAAAAACAACAATAACATACAAATATTAAAATACATACAATTTGGGTTCGAGGCTAACTAGATCAAAGGTTACGTCTAGTCGGAGTTACATAAAATGATGACCAGTGATCTTGATGAGCTGGACATCAATCCATTTTATCAGGCTCTTCAGGTGAGTAAATAAATAAATAAATCAATTTAATTGAAAAAAAAAAAAAAAAGAATGTTGCTGATACACCCAATATTTATGTATAGCAAGTTGAATTTGAAAAACAAACAAACAAAAGTAAATGAATTAAAATATTGTTATGAAATTAGCTTGCAAATTCACTCAAAATGATAAAATTTCTCAAAACCCAAAACACTTCCAATGAAAACAATATTAACAGCAAGGTTTTTTAATATAAAAAACGGTCTTATATTATAAGTGATATTTAGGTTTTTTTTCTTGAATTTTGAATGTAATTACGTTTCAATATAGTTATAATTCTCTAGAATCTCTAACTTGAAATGGAAAAAAGTTCGGAATCGTTTAATTGAACCACTGTAATTTAATAAAAAATATTTTTTCTTGCATAGTTAAGTTTTTTTTATTTGAAAATTAGCATTTTTTTTTTTCGGAAATTTTTCAGTTTTGAGGAAAATGAACTTTAAAAGTTGGGCCAAATACGGTGGCCATAAAGTGGGTGTCCAATTTAAAATATACGTTTAATTCATTAGAGACTGATGTATCTGATTTTATGACACAATATGTTCAATTTACAACTTAAATTTTACGTAAACTGGACCCTGACTTTATATTCATTGTTGAAAAATTGTGCTTGTCAGCTTATGTGAGTTGACAAGTCTCACGGTTACTTCGATAAGGTTTACATCATTTTGCTATAAAAAATTATTTACCACCAAAAACAAGGAACAATTGAAGACAAGAAAATGAGCAAAATAAAATTGGTATTCCGAAATAGGATCTAAAATAAAGTGGAATAAAGATCGCTACGAAAAAGTTTAGTGGGATCAATTATTGAAATAAATGTCCCATAATTTGGAAATTACCATTCACCGGTTGTGGAGGGGGAATTAAAAAAAAAGTTGTTTTTTGAAGGAATTACGGTAGTTTAGTTAATTGAATTAATCTGAAAAACATTAAATGAAAATTTTTTTTTTAACATTTTCAATTAATTCTTAATTAGTAGAAAACATTCCAGAAGTAACTGCACTTTCCGAAAAGTACAACAAAAGTAAATTTTTTAAAATTGCACAAACACAATATTGGCAAATAATTCAGCTATAAATAAAATCATCCTCTTAAGACTTTGTGTTTTTTTTTATAACATATATTTGTGCCTTAATGAAGAAAAGTTTTGTAAAATAATCAAAACCTAATCACAGCAAAATGTAGCAAGCATTGTTGTAATCAGTAGCGTATTATGATATGCCAAGTAGAGCACGTGGCCTCGGCATTACTGAAACTTAAATATGCGTTAACTTGAGTGGGTTGAGGTAATATAAAATTCCGTGCAAAATATGTGAAATTTAGAATTATCCCTTCTTTATGTCAGAACATTGTGTAAGAAGGACATTAATTAATTTTATGGTAGCGTTATCTAAAAAATGAGTGTCAGTTGTTTAGACAGAGACCCGATTCCAGCGCTTGCCATAGGCGCTATTTTCTCTAGTAGATATGCTACTGGTATGAATGTAAGAAAGGAAACACGTCGCTATCATCATAATTAATTCGATAACCTTAGAATGAAAAAATTATTGAATTTATACATTTCCAGATTCCTATACACCTGTCAAACGGTATAATTGAAAACATGTCAATTTACTAATGTTCCTTGTTTTTTTTAATTTTTTATTTTCCTTTTTCTATTTTTATAAATTCAGTGTTAGGGATGAGTTCGTTTTGCTTAGTAAGATTTAAAGTTCAGACAGTTGTTGATAAAGTATAATTCGAAGTGGGTGGGGAGTATCGGAATATGTAAGAGAAATTCCTTCATTCTTTCTTTTAAAATTTCCCCTTCCCAGTTTATTGATGACCTTACCTCTTTATTTACCTTAATAATTATAGAAATGTTAGCACATATTTCTATGTTAGTTTATAATATGAACTTCGTATTTGTTTTGCTTTCCCTCTCTCACTTAAAAGCTACACAAAATGTGCTTTATTTTACACACTTATAGAAACTACATGACATGTAAGTTACTTGCTGTTTGTTTTCATTTTATCTATTGTTTGCCCTTTCCATTTCCACTGTAAATTCTTAATACAACTTCATTTATGAATGAAAGTCCCTTTTTTCTTGGTTGTGATTTTGTAGATAAAAAAAAATTCCCTATTTAAAAATGGGTATATAAATTGTAAGGCTTGTGTTTTTATTAAAGTAATAAACTTATTTTATTATTGTTACATTCATGATATTAATCTTTTCTTTAATCTTGTTTTAATGATTAATCATTATGGTTGATCAATGTTAATGTATGTTAAAGTTTGATGATTTAATTTTTTTCTTTATTGATGAACATATTGATTTAAAAAGGTAGTAGCTATATTTAATATGCTTAATGTTTTTTATTTGATTGAAACTTTTTGTTTTGTTTTTTCTTTTTTTCCCCCAGACGAGTCACGTAAAATATTTTGAAAATGCTCAAGAAAATTGTTACCTTATCTGTGTTCCACTAACAACTTCACTAAATGGAGTTAACATCAGTACAAAATTAATAAGTAAGCAACTT
>CAUZXS010001117.1:242500-289847 GCA_963585895.1 Sepioteuthis lessoniana | reverse complement strand
CACCTCTGCCCACGCCTATGAATGAAATAATTTGTAATTTGATTTCCACCTTATTCTTATCTTATTTTTATTTTTCATTTTTTATTTTTTTATTTTTTAATTCCTTTATCTTATCTTCTGGATACGAACTGTAACTCCACATTTGCTACTCTGCAATGAGAGAGAAGCATGTAAATAGTCATCTGACGAGACGGAGAGTATAGTAATATTCTCCGGCGAAATAAATTTATTATGACGACTTAACCGAGTTTGAGTCTCCAATAAATTGTACTATATGTATATATCTATATCTATATATATATATATATATATATATATATATATATATATATCAGTTAGGGATGGTGTAGACATAGTGTCTTTGATGTTTGGTATTAGTCAGGTTCTTGCTTATATGATTGTCAGATGGCAAAGACAAGAAACTGGCTATTACCAAGTATTTGTTCGTGTACATTTATAAATATTGCTAAGTATCACTATCAATCCAATAAAACATCAGTCATTTGTTTAGTCACAGTTAAATGATCTAACTGTTCTATATCAAACAATTCAATTTATCATAATTAAAGTTAAATAGTTCCCAGCATTGCTATGTATCACTAACAATTCAATTAAACATCAGTCATTTGTTTACACACAATTACTAGGGTGACAATGAATTGGGTTACCTCACTTTGACAATACCAAGTGGGAAACTTATATACAGATCAGTTGTGGTTAGTCAATAACCCAATACCACAATTAATAGGGTTGATTCATAGGGGTAAGTTTATTACTTTCTGCTTGAGCTATTTCTTAAGGAAAATACTAATGGGATTAATTATTTTTTCAATGGTTAACTAAGTGTCTAGATTTATGCATGGCTTCCCACAATAAAATGATTTAATGTCAAATCAGACTTGATGGGAAGTTTTATTAATCCCTTTTGTTTACAGTCACAGAGCTACACAAATAGAACCATCATATATCTTTATATATATTTTTATACAATTGACTTACTTGATATTTTTATATTAGCTACACCAAATTATTTGATACTTATCATTCCCATCTCATCATAACTCCTCTCAACAACCCAAACAAAAGTTTTCACCTTGATAAACACTGCTCATATGACAAAGATGGGCTGAAATTCAACTACCTTCATGCACCCACTTCTGGAACAAACATGAGTGAAAAATAAAGGGACATAAAAGTATTTTCTGACCAATTAGAAAGTGAGTAATGTGACTCTCAGAGAATTTGATCTGAGCCACTCGTGCACTATTTAAGAAAAGCTGATTTGATCCAGTAAGGAGAAAAGACCCAAACGGCAGAAAGAGGACATGTCCAGTAAGCAGCTTAACTACATGTGATTTTTGGTGCAACAAGATACCAATAGCTTCACTTCAAATGTGGGTTTTTCATGCAATTCTTTCCAGCAACAATAGTATTCCCTTGAAATGACTGACATTCCAAATAACCACAAACAAAAATAAAATCATTCTTTTTAGTATGGTTTGGTTTCTTTGAAGGTTATCTAATGCCAAAGCTATCCTTGTAGAACAACAGCAGTGGTATTATTTAAACCATAACTGGAGGGATAAAGGGGTTCATACCTTTCCCAAGTGAATTAATCTGAAAGTGAATGTAATAACATGACTGGAGTTTGAACTTATTTACTTTGAGACTGTAGTTCAACACTTTAACCATTATGCCACATTTTTACCTGAAACGAGTCTTCATAGCTGCATCACTTCTCACTCTTTTCCAGTTAGTATGAGTAATCTTACTACTAGATGGCTACATTAATACTAGTATCCTCACTTATTAGTATTATTGCTCCCACTACAATCCTCTTCACTTCCATAAGTTCATAGCTTGTTGATGAACAGATAATCTTCCTTGTTAATTTTAATCTTGCAGTGAGTCATAATCATATTAAACGTTGTGTATCAGTAAGAGTAGAGTAGAGACAGTTGATAAAAAGAAAACAAAAATGCATTTATTTTATATAAAAACTTAAAACTGATGGCTTAGCAACCAGAAAAATTTATTCAATGTTTGTTTAAAGCATCTCACTTTTAAATTTCTAAGTAATTTTAACAATGTGAAAGTTTTAAAAACAATAATGTTTATATATGTCCTAGAAATATTTTGATGTTTTGATGATCTTTCATTTTTAAAAACATTTTCCAACAACACAACTATTAAATGTAGTAGTTTGATATTTCTAAATTATATGACCTCTGTACCTATTTTTGATTATAAATAAAGGATCATATTTACTGATTCAATTGAATTTTCCTGTTCAGTCTTTCTATTTTTTCATATGTGCTTATTTTCATGTTCTAATAAAATATCCTGAATAAAATTAAATAAAAAAGTATCATTATTAAAGGCAAAAAATGAACAATGAATGAAACATTCATTATCTTTTTGTTTGTAGTACTTTTCATGTAGGGAAAATCCTAATAAAAACTCTTACATATAATAAAGCTGCAAAACAGCTGTAAGTCTAAAATGCCACATGAAAGTACAGGGCATCTCAAAATAGATGCAATCCATTAATATGATAATGATTTATTCCTGTGACAAGCGCAATGGCGGTCATTTGGAACACATCCTGTAAAAAATGCATCCTTTGAGCTAGAGACATCAAATTTTTAATTGTTTATATATCAGCTTCCTAGACATGCAATTTTTTTTTTAGTTTCTTGTCTCATTAATAAATCATTATCATATAAATGAATTGCATCTATTTTGAGACAGTTTTGAATGATTTTGTCTCCAAATAAGTAGTGACGCAAATCTGTTTGCTTGCTCAATTTGCAACATTTTTAAAAGCCTTTCTGAACTTAAAAGTCACCTAAGAGTGTACAACTGCTCAAATATATGCTCTTAATCTTGTATTTTACAACAAAGAAGGCTTATTCAGAAAGTATCAAGATTAAAACTGTATTTATCATAGCAGAAATGAACAATGAATGAAACATTAATTTTCTTCAAAATATTCCTTTTTGATATTCACCACACTTATTCAGTGAGTTTTCAATTGGTTGAAGAGCCTCTTGAAATTATTCTTTTTCAAATTGGTATTTAATGAAGGAGATTAAGTCTAGAAGCCAATAGATATCTTGTCATTGTCACTTTATTATATGATTTCCAGTTGTACAACTATTTTCATATAAATTTTAAAATTCAAAATTGAAAAAATTAAAAGATTTAGTCTTGATATTCTTGATAAAACCACAGATGAAAAATGAATTTATATTACATAAAAATATTTATTTCTAGCATTATCCCCATAAGAACCCAACCAATACCAATGCCCTGAAACTTAAAAAGGCACAAAATGAATTCGCTAACATATACCTAAAAGAACAAACAGAATACATACAAAATCAGATCAATAAGATTAGAGACTTGGTTGAATAGACAATCTAGGATAGCATGGCAAACAATAAGCAAAGTAAGCAGAAGGAAGCACACTACAAAAGTTAAACTGAAAGCTACTAGCCAAGAAGAACGAATACAACTATGGAAACAACATTTCGAGAATTTACTTGGAAACCCTCTGAAAGTTACACATGGACCAATTGTGAGAATTATTAGTAAACAATTAGACATCAAACTAGGACAGTTTATGCAAGAAGAACTTGACTCAGTTCTAAGAAAAATAAAAAATAGAAAAGCAGCAGGGCTTGATGAAAGTATGGAAAAACCAAGGAATTCGATGACATTCTACTCTGACACTGTAATGCCGTATATAATCAAAACACAATAAACAGATGGACAAAGGGATGCATCCTCCCCTTTCCTAAAAAGGGCGACCTCAGATTAACCAAGAACTACCGAGGTATAACCCTTACATCCATAGCAGCCAAGATTTACAATGCTCCACTATGCAACCGCATAGAACCCAAAATTGAGAACATACTTTGGAAGAACCAAAATGGCTTTCTGAGGGATAGATCCACGATGTCACAAATTTTGACTATCCGTTGAATTCTTGAAGGTGTTGGTGCAAAAAGCCAAGAGGCAACAATATCATTTGTCAACTTTGCTAAGCCCTTTAACTCCATACACAGAGGGAAGATGGAGCAAATTCTACTCACCTACGGCCGACCTAAAGAAACAGTCGCAGCCATAATGATGCTCTATAGAAACAGAAAAGTAAAAGTCTGCTCCCTGGATGGAGACACAGACTACTTCGACATTGTAGCAGGTCTGCTGCAAGGAGACATATTAGCCCCATACCTCTTTATCATCTGTCTAGACTATATGCTTAGAATGTCTATTAATAAAATGAAAGACAACAGCTGACAAAGGAAAGAAGCAGAAGATACCCTGCACAAACAATTATGGACGTGGACTACACCAATGACATAGTGCTTCTGGCAAGCCGAAACCCTGCTACATAGTCTAGAATGAGCAGCTGCAGGCGTAGGCTTCCACGTCAAGGTACACAAGATGCAATACATGTACTTTAATCAAAGAGGTGACGTCTCCACACTAAACGGTAGTTCTCTGAAACTAGTACACAAGTTCACCTTCCTAGGAAGCAGTGTCTCACCAAACGAGACAAACATCAACACGCGACTAGCAAAGGCATGGACAGCTAACGATAGACTATTGGTCATATGGAAGTCATATCTGACCGGTAAACTGAAACAGTTTTTTCCAAGCAGCGGTAGTATCGTCACTGCTGTATGGATGCACTACATGGATGCTAACTAAACGTATGGAGAAAAAGCTTGACGGCAACTACACAAGAATGCTGCGAGCAATATTGAACAAGTCCTGGAGGCAGCAACTCACAAAGCAGCAGCTGTATGGCCACCTATCACCCATCACGAAAACTATCCAAGTTAGACGAACCAGACATGCAGGACATTGCTGGAGAAGTAGGAACAAACTCATGAGTGACGTACTTCTGTGGACTCCTTCACATGGACGAGCAAAGGCAAAACGACCAGCTCAAACCTACATACAACAGCTCTGTGCCGATACAGGGTGTAGCCTTGAAGAACACCCAGAAACGATGGACGATAGAGAAGGGCAACGGGAGAGGGTCAGGGAGATCTGCGCTGGTGGCGTGACAGGATGATGATGATGATGATTATCCCCATCTTTGTCACTGCACTTAATTCAATAGGATTATGCAAGTGCTGCACTCTCAATTTTTAGCATTATCCTCATCTTTGTCAATGCGCTAAATTCAATTGGATTGTGGTGGCATTGCTGTCCTTGCTAAATCCACTGGTCGGATATATCTTTGGATAACATGAATGGTTCGTTATCCGCTCACATTGTGTTCTCTAGATTCAGAAAACGAATCACTTGCTAGTTGGAGTCATTGGTCAGCAAGTCAACAATGATACTGTACAATCAAAGGAGTAAAAAAAGTAAAAGTCGACGTTAAGAAACAGAGAACAGAACACTCTTACAAAAATAACAACATTTAGTATATAAAAAATGTCTTTCTAAGATGTTATATAAGTGGCAAGTTTTAGTCAGAGACCTTGTACAAGGTTTAGTCTTTTGTATCTTTCACTTTCTATACTCTGAGCGGTCTGGTACAAAGCAATCTTGAATGGTGGTTATGTTGACTTTCTCTGTGGGTAGTATTTTGGTCGACTTTCTTCACTTTCTATACTCAGGGTTGTTTGGTACAAGGTCATAAACTCAGATCTTCGAGAAAGTTGTTACTGACTCACGCACCGCTGTGATCTTTCTTTGATCTTTCACGCTCTCTTCTCTCAACTGCTTGGGACAGAACCTGTAAATTTATATATATTCCCAACTAGAGATAGTGTGGGGGCATACAAAGGGAAATGTCAAATTTCCGCCAAATTGAATTGTTTAGAAAAAGATAAATTCCATTGTGATGCTTTATCTAAAATTAGATAATGGTCGCTTTGGATAATGACAGGTATCCTTGCTCTTGTCAAAACAACTAAGCCATCTTTTAGCTAATTTTAGGTTAACAATAACAACACATTACTTTCGTCAAATTCCTATAATGATTTGTTTTTGTAAATTCCTTTCTTATTATAAAAAAGCATAATTTTATCTACTCAACATTTCAAAAACCCATTACATCATTACACATTCGCAATGTATTTCCCTATTCTTTTAAAGTCCATCGATTTCTTTTTCCTCTGGTTCATAAAACCTCTCTGACCAGTCTCTTACCCCTATAGGGTCACATTACTTCTTTTTTCTTGTCATTTAGTAATAAATGACACGGCTAAAAACCCACTTCTTTTTTCTCTTTTCCTTTTTTTTTTTTTGAGAAAGTCTGTTCAAGCAAAAAAATACAATTCCATTAAGCATGCAATGAAATCTACAGTTTTGTAGAACCAAAAAAAAAAAAAAAAATTTCCTTCTTCTGTAGCGTGATATATTACATTTACATTAATGCCCCTTACTAATTAACTGTTAAATCATATGCAAAAAAGAAACAAATAATTTTTAATGCCCTGGGATACTTTCTTTTTATTCATTTGGGGTTCGAAATACCCCTTACACATTACTTATTAGTGATATTAAGTGTAAAGTCTGTCCTTTCTTTTTATTTTTTCCCATGAAAGCTTCGCTTGGGGAAAAAGCTTCTTCTTTCGTGGAGCCCAACTTAGTCAAATTCAACAGGCTTCAATGAGATTAATGATTCCTTCCTCATCTCTCCGCCTACGACCCCATTTTGTTTAACGAGTATATAGGACTTTACACTCCTATAAATTATTTTGGGCGGTATGCCACTTACCCACAAAGATGGCGGACGCTCAATATTCAGTCTCGGGAAATCATTGGCCAGGAGGACCACGTGACATGCTTAAAACGACGTCGGCGCGTAAATTCAAGTCCTGCGTTTTTGAGCCACCTACAAGACGCGTATTTTCTATAAATACGTCGTCTTCAAACACCCTTGTTCTCTTTTACCAAATTTCTTCGCAGCAGCAACACACTCCCATTCAGCGTAAATCAACAGGAGAGAAAAGCAACACCATGGATGGGCCTCGCAGACATTCATATACAATGACTATGAGACGCTTTCCAGTCTCAGTGAAACTACCCGTTTCTAACCATAAAAAAGGACATTTTAAACTTGTAATTCTTTTATAGCTTAGTTGTGTTACACACACACACACACACACACACACACACACACACACACACACGAGCTCACACATATACACACACTATTATTTTGTTAGTAGAGTTAGTAAATACTTTGTATGTATCAATGTAAGTTTTATTGTTGTAGAATATAAATTTGTTTTTGTTCGTCGCCTTGTTTTATATGTTCATTTTGTCCGCGCCGTTTTACAACCCTTATTTGTTTCATATGCTTTATTCATTCACTATCTTTATCCACGAGCCTATATTATGCCCTATTACACCTTTTTCTAAAACACCAAACATAAATATCAAAATTAACATTAAATAGTCAAATACCATAAAAACACTTTCACTCCCCTACAAGTAACTTTCTTCAGGCCCATATGACTGATATTACAATTGTTATAACAATTATGGTCCTAAACATAGCACAGTTATTTTTCTACACCGTGTTCGTTTTAAAGGCTTCAGTAGCTCAGGCATTCTTTTTAAGGTTACTTCGGGAAATTTCTTAATAAGAAAGTAAAGTTAGCAACCTTACTTGAGGGTGACCCGAAGGCTACCTTTTCAATAGCTACTACACCGAGGTGTAGAGGAGGGTGCTACTCCATTCCCTGAATTGCTCCACTTTATCCTTGATCCTTACCTTATATTGCTGAGTGTTAAGCAAGGCGGTATCAAGCACCATTTTTTGAGTCTTTGGTATGACTCGACCTGGGATTGAACCTGGGTTTTAGCTTCCCATAATTCTAACCAATTCCTTGAGTTTTTGTCAAACAACTTTACAAACGGTTTCTTCTCTTCAAACTTCTCTTCAGTTTGATAATATGGGAGCGGTGAATGAGATGGACATTCCCGAAAAAGATAATGCCTTGGACCGCTCGATTATGGACAACGGTAGAATCAATTTCATAGTCCTAGTGAGAATCCTTCACATACTTCAGATGATTTAAAACCCAACTGGATGGCAACTACCAAGATTCTATCAGATATACCGATAACCTGGGCTAACTCAGTACCTGTTAATACCTCTGTTTCTCAGCTATCCTCAATTCTTTTCTTATCCTTTCTAAACAATTTGAATATACACAGCTTGTGATTACTCGTACCATAGCTTAATCACTTCGATCTTTAATTCATCTTAAGTTTATCTCTACTTTTAATTAGTTAAAGTGACCACCCAAAGATTTGACCGCGGTTATAACCGCTTATGCCTCATACACATGGGAGCCCTTACACACACATGACAGCACCCACGATCATGCTACGACCGCACCCACCGACGTATCACTTATTTACCTACGATTACTCTGACGATCGGAGGTCCACCCGTCCTGATTCTCACGAGGGTAGTTGAGGTTTTGTCCCCCTTAAACTTAGTTTTATTGGTAATTCCTGTTCACCCTCTACTACACCCTCTTCCCCTAACTGGCTGTGGGTCTGGGTGAGAGATAATTCCTTCTCATTCCTGCCTGTATCTGTCTTGTCTATATCTATTTCCACCGGCTCCGACCTATTTTCTTCTTTAAGCTGAACTTGAAACTGGGATAAGGTTATTTCCTCTTTCTCTTCCCACTCATTAACTTCTAAACTAGGACTAAGGGAACTTCTTTTTTCTGGGAGTTCCCTGTATAGGAATTTATAGTGTGTGATATTCATTGAGACTGCTACCAGCATTTTCCTATAATGAATTAGACTATCTTAATGATAACCTAAGACAGAATATTTCGATAAGGAAAAAACACCAAGTCAGTTTAGACTAAGATAACATATATTTTATATACATATATTTACACATAATTGTAAAACATGATAAATGTCCCAAACCATAAAAAGGTTCCAAACAACAAGAAGTGCTGAATAGCCACAGTTAAACGGTGTAGGGAAAGTTCTCAGAAGAGAAGTTGCACACACGTGCTTCTCAAAGAGCGGAAACGAAAGAAAGGGGTTCCTCTCCGACCGATGTCTACTGCCAAAAAGAAGTAGAACTAGCCCCTGAAAATATCACATGACCGACGGTCACGTTATTGTTGAAAACTCCGCCCATAAGTTCCTAAAAGGGAGACAACTATGTTTTGTTCCCCAACAAGTACCTCCTTCCTGGATCGGTCCATGACCGGCAAAAGGCCATTGTCAAGTGTGCAATGCTAGGGGTATATCAATCGTGAAAAATCACCAGAAACAACAAAAGGATGAATGGGACTGCATGCAATTACAGGGTTTCTTCACTACAAATCAGAGAAAAAACAAAATCTTTCCGAATGGAAAAAAAATTGAGCAAGAGTGCTGTTTAAAGTTCAGGCCTAAAAAAGAATACATTTAATTCAACAAATGTTTTGGTCATCTAACATGACGACCAGACCTGGTTACGGTCTTTTTAAAAATATTTGGTGCTACTGGTGGTGGGGGTGTCACTGAAATATCCATGCTAAGCCATAGAGCATCCAAAGAAGCAGGTTTCAATCTGTCAACAGCAATGCTCCGTGATAATTTTTTAAAATTTCCACCTCAAAAACTTTTGTGTCTCTCCAGGACCTTAAAGTGTCTCGATATGCAGGCTACAATCTTTTAGTCTTGGCTAAATCCTGCACAAAAACGTATGTGCAATTCTGAAAAAGTTTAGGCACCTTTGACTCTGCATAGTTTACCATCCTTGACATAAGCTAATCGACAAACGAGGTCATGTCCTAAAGTTTTTGTAGAGGTCACAGAAAAACTGTTCAGAGAGCCTGAGTGTGATGCCATACACCATCACAGCAGATGAACATTTTATGTCGTCGTTCACTGCAGTGTGGAGTCCCAGGAGGATTAAAGATAGATGATCCAGCCAATTTGATTGATTCATCCTAGCCCTCAGAGATGACTTGAGTGAATGATGAAATCGCTCTATTAGTCCATTTGCGTTCGGACGACAGGCAGTGGTTTTAACTCTCTTAGCTGGTTGAACAAGTTTGACTCGAATTGCTTTCCTGTCTGTGATAATCACTGCTGGGACCCCAAAATGAGATACCCAGCCTGCAACAAAGTCTTTGCTGTGATATCCAGCATGAGAAGAGCCTCGCATCAGCCAGAGAACCGATCAACACAGGTCAGTAAATATGATTGACCTTCACATAAGAGTAGTGGTCTCGTGAAGTTCACATGCATGTGGGTAAACCGTTCGTCAGGTGACGGAAAGGATACTAGAGGAGAGCGGGTGTGTCTTCTCACTTTGGCCTTTTGACATTGTACACATGCTTTAGCCCTATGTAAGACGTTCGTTTTCATCCATAGCCACACAAATCTGTCCGACATTAGTCGTATTGATGCGTTAGCACCCGGGTGCGATAAATTATGTATGGAGGAAAACAATCTTCCGTAAAGTTTCTGTCACAAAGGGGCGTAATCGTTCTGTGCTGATATCGCACACAACCCCCAAGTTCATACTCGACATGCGTGTCTTTGATAATTTCAGTGATGTAGTGTTGTCCTACAGAAGCTGTTGTAATTGGTGGTTCTTTGTTCATCCACAAATCGTTGGTATTCCACACACGAGTCCAACAAAAGTGCATTTATTCCACGAGACATGGCGTCTGCAGGTACGTTTTCACTCCTTTTTATAAAACGGATATCTGAAGTGAATTGTGACAGATAATCCAGATGTCTTGTTTCACGGGTAAGTACCTGTTCGAGCTTTTCTAGAAGGCACCCCGCAAGGGCTTGTGGTCGGTCAACACGTAGAAAGAACGCCCCTCCAACAGATGTCGAAAGTAGCGATTAAACACTTACGGTTTCTTGGTGTAGAGAAAATTCCAACTCTGTTTCCTGCGTGCTCCCTGTTCATCCTCGGTGGGTTAGCTTTCTTTTTCCAACTCCCTGTTTCCTGCGTGCTCCCTGTTCATCCTCGGTGGGTTAGCTTTCTTTTTCCAACTCCCTGTTTCCTGCGTGCTCCCTGTTCATCCTCGGTGGGTTAGCCTTCTTTTTCCAACTCTCTGTTTCCTGCGTGCTCGCTGTCCCCTTGTTCTTCTCGGATCCCTCTTAAGCTTACGCGGCTTATTCCACTTCCGGGGTCATTAGTCAGCGAGTAAACGAATGATACCGCATAATTAATGACTCTCACTTTGCAATTTCTATTTTTAGCATCATCCTCATTTTTGACAATACACTTAATTCAATAGGATTATGAGTGTTGCACTCTCTATTTTTATTATTATTACCGTCTATGTCAATGCACTTAATTCAATAGGATTATGCAAGTACCGCACTTTTTTTTTTGCACTTTCTTCATATTTGTCACTGCACATAATTCAATTGAATTTGTAACGTAATTGAATGGCACATAAAAAATTGAATGAATAAATAGATAAATGAGTAAATGAATAAAAAAGCAGACAGCCTCCAAACAGCTAGGCCGAGGCTTTTGTAGTAAAAAAATGACTAAAGAAAACTGGAGGTCTGAAATTCTTGTCCGCATGTCTGGAAGCGAGGGGAAGCGGATGTCCCTCCTGCCGACACATTTAGCATTATCTTTGCCTTTGTCAATGCACTTAATTCAACAGGATTATACAAGTGCTGTACTCTCTATTTTTAGCATTATCCTCATCTCTGTCAATGCACTTAATTCAGATGGATTATGTAAGTGCTGCACTCACTATTTTTAGCTTTATCCTCATTTTGTCAATACACTTAATTCAATTGGATTGTGCAAGTACTGCTCTCTTTATTTTTAGCACTGCCTTCATCTTTGTCAATACACCTAATTCATTATGTACTACCTGCAACATTGCATATGTTTTAAGTAATTCGTCCTATAAATCTGTTGTTGTTTCCAAAGAAGGTGCACAGCATTGCAGTATAAATGCAGAAAATAGAATTGGCAACCCATATTCACATCCTTGATGAAGCCGTTTGCCCAAATATCCTTGGGAGAGGCATGAATCCATCTGTTCTTCTCCTAGCTATGACTAAATAGTAGGGCAGACTAGTTCTTTAGCCTTGGTTTGGCAACCAGTCTAGGACAACGAAAACTCTGAATTCTAACCAGCTGTACTTCACTTAAAAATTGGCCTTGTGTCACTTCCTGCTCACAGTGGAGTATTTGGGTAAATACATACTAAGCATTATTTGATCTGGTACACAGTATTTGCTGTTATTTAGTGGTCACCCACCAAAGTACTGGTGCTTTTAGCCTAACTTGTTACATGACCATCAGCTTATTTACTAAGCTTAACTTGATTTAGTATAAAGCCAGAAGTATGGTGTTTTAATGATAATGAAAATCAAACTTGTAGAGTTCTAAGCTATTAGTAGCCAATGGCTGTGCATATGTAAACAATGTTTCAAATCCCAGATATGCTTGTATATGTAAAGTCCTTTCTTTAGCCACTGCTGTGGCAGTGAATGGATGTGTGTGTGCTTAGGTTTAGAGTTTAAAAAGTTGATCATGTGTTGGACCTTTGAATCTAGGAATAAATCAAGAATTGAAACTAACAATGTATTTTTGGCTATGCGTCAATGAGAACAAAATTAAAGAATTCATTAATATTGGTCTGCTAGCCAAGCTTGTTAACCATTGCAGCATGTTTGGTGCCTTACCCCATAAGTCTGTTTATGGAGAAAGGCATGATTATATATATATATATATATATATATATATATATAATTAATTATGAATTAATTATGAATTAATTATCCATTGGGTCTGAAGAAGTCCTGTATTAATTTTTTCTTCATGTTTTTGGTTCACACCAGAAACTGAAAATACGGGATGGAAATAAATTTATAATCCTGAATTAACCGGTCTTTGTTTTTTTTCTTAAAGATATATATATATATATATATATATATATATATATATATATATATATATATATCCTGACTACCAAAAACTATTTCAGCCATACCTTTTAAAGGAGAAGAGATGGATACATGTTTTTTTCCACGAACATTAGTACTAAGTCAAATACAAATAACTTCATAGAGAATTTGAACTTGGCATGCCATGTTCAATTTTAATCATAATTATCAATATGCCAATTTTACTATTACTCCCAAGTGTTGTAAGCAACATAATACATATGCATGCAGAAACATATTCAACACAATATAGACGAGCGGACACAGCTCTTTAGAAAAATATACCTCTCACTTTATTTGAAAGGGTTCGAAAGGGTTACTAAAGGTTTTACCGAGTGAGAAGTGAATTGGAGACTGAACAGAACAGCAATATATTGACCCTCACTCTTCTGGCTATCACAGCCTTTCTTTCCCGTTCTCCTGAGCTGCTCAACCGAGGGCTTGGGGGCCCAGCCTCTCTGGGACATGGTTTTCATTCCAGCATCTTCTCTCCAACTGATCTGAACTTCCTGTCGCCGAGGTTATATGATAATTTGACGCCAACCTACTTCCTGCGAACGTCACAATTTCGCACTCAGTTCAACCCCTCGACAGTCAAGGTTGCCCCTGATCTCCTGATATCCTCGACCAGATGCACCTGTTATTTACACTAGTGCATTTCTTCTTTTGACAGCTTGGCTGGGTCGGAGGTCAATATGCAACACCAAGTCCTCTCTGACTTGAAACTATTTGACCATTCAAACAAATGAACTTAGGCTTATAGCAATGAGTTTATTATTGTTATAGTTGTACAAAATGTTACTAATATTTATTCTTTGACCAAATATTTTCTATGAAAATTTTCTAAATATAAAACCAATGTTGGTTTGATCTTTGACTTTAATATTGAATGTTCCAAAGAAACACAGTATATACATATATCCCTAAGTCTAGTTTCAATGCACACCTACCTAACATTGGCATGTGACAGTTACTTGTGTATATATATGATATTGAAACATACACAGACATTTTAAAGTAGATTTATTTTTCCATGGACCAATACATATATTCCTGACTTCTTTATGGACTTTTATCCAATTGTGTTTTTATTCCCATAAAATTGTCTTACAATAATCATTTTTGAAGCAATTATTTTTTCAGAGAATCTTCACTCACTCACTCTATCTATCTATCTATCTATCTATCTATCTATTCAGGTATTTCAAAGTTTTTGAATTTAATCTATTCTTGCTTAAATTCTTGCTTTAAAAACTTTATGTAGGAGAAAAATAATCATATCTAAAAACTTATACTATTGGTATTTTCTTCTTATTTTTTTCTTATGTTTTATTTTGCTTGTTATTTTTTCTTAATTTTTTAATTGTTGTTTTTATTTGCATTCTTTGCTATGCACTTATGCATTTAATTTCATTTGTTTGGTTTTAATATTGATATTGTTGTGTTTGGTATAATGAAACAACTGCTTGTTCCTTTTTCAAAATAACAATAAAGATAATGAATAAAATAGACAGTAATGAAAAAAGAAAAAAAAAAGAAAAAGAAAGATATTTAGAACCTCTTGAATATAAGAGTGAAAACTCTGTTCATAATTATTTGAGCTCTGGAACTGTCCCAAAGACTTGAAAAAGAAAAAAAATCCTGACAAAATAGAAACTATTGAAGAGGTTCCACAAAAGAGTGATAATTTTCTCTTTTCTAAAAGTGCTAGACTTTTTAGATTTGGTGTTTCTTGGCCTTCCCCAAAATCTGCTTGTTATTGCCTTTTGTTGTTATGGTAGTAAAAATAATGCTTTATATATATATATATATATATATATATATATATATATATATATGTATATATATATATATATATATATATCTCAACAACAATATATATATATATTTAAATTCTTTTTGTTTAAAAAACAAGAAAATTAGAGATTGTTTTCCATAATTAATCTATATTGCTTTTACAAGCTTGTAAGATGAATTTCAAATTAGAAATCCATCTGACGAGCTTATAAGAGTGAAATAAATTCATTATGGGATACAATCTCTAATTTTCTTGTGTTTTAAACAATATATATATATATATATATATATATATATATATATATATATATATATATATATTTGCTCTACAGGTATATGTTGTATTAAATATCTGTGTATTGAGCACTCATTTTTGGGATATTCACAGTCCTTATTGATTTGTTTGTTTGTTTGTTTGGGCTTTATAGCATATCAACCTTTGTAGGTTATTTATTGCCAAATCCATTTTTATACAAATAAACAGTTCTATTTCAAACAATTCAGTTTAGCATAAGTACACAGTTTAATTGTCAAAAACATTTCTGTTTCAAGCTATTCAGTTTTGTCAAACAGTTCTATTTCAAACAATTCAGTTTAGCATACAAAAACTGTTCCATTTTAAGCAATTTGGTTTTGCATAAGTACATTGTTTAAATGTCAAAACAGTCTTATTTCAAGTAATTCAGTTTAGCATAAGTAGGCAATTTAGTTCTATTTGACCTATAGATAGGACCCTATCAGATGCTACCACTCCAGGCCAGAGTGGACCAGGAAGTGATTGCAATGAAGGGGTACTCTGCATTCCTCAAAGCTCCAACATTACTGGAACACCACCATCAGATTGTTTAGTGTCATATTCAGGACACTTGTTGGGGGTGGGGTCTTACCCCTTTGCAGAAATGCAGTCAGTGTATCCTGGGCCAAAAAAGTGTGTGTATATATATATATATATATATTATACTTGCCTATTGTTCTAGTGGGTAGAGTGTTCACCAATAGCCTGAGAGACCGGGGTTCAATCCAAGGTCAAGTCATACCAAAGACTCAAAAAATGGTACTTGATGCAGCCTTACTTAACACTCAGCATTATAAAGTATGGATCAAAGGTAAAGTGGAGCAATCCAGGGAAAGGAATAGTACCCTCTCCTACACCTCAGTGTAGTCAATGAAAAGGGAGTCTTCAGGTTACCTTCGACTACAGTTGGCAACTTTATATATATATATATATATATATATATATACTTATTGAAAAATTAAAAAATTTTCTTACTCACTTTGACCAAAACATTAATAATAATAATAATAATAATAATAATAATAATAATAATAATAATAATATAGTGACAGTGATACCAATTGTTGTTGAGGCTCTTGGAACAGCCATCAAGGGCTTGATTAAAGAGACTGGAGTAATTGGTGTTCAGTGGAAAAATATATTCAAACCACAGTTAAAACCTGTAGAGACCTGAGGAGACTTTGCTGTCACTTGGACTTCTGTGAAAAACTACCTGATAAAACTGGTGTGAAAAACTTGCCAGGAGAAAAATAATAATAACATAATATACATTCATTGACAGGAATTTTTTTAAATGAATAAAAATTGTGTTAAATATAGAATAGAATCAAATAGAATAGAAAGATATATATATATATATATATATATATATATATATATATATAGATAGATAGATAGATAGATAGATAGATAGATAAAGTGGTAATTATGACAATAAATAATTAAAAAACAAAAACAAAAGCAAACTCCAAAAACAAGTTTTGCCTTGTTAAATGAAAGATTGTTAAAAATATTTGATTTTTATATGTAGGGATGCGCACGCACACACACACACACACACACACACACACACACACACACACACACACACACACACACACACACACACACATGTATTACACATATGAATAGAATAGAATAAATATAAACAGACTGAGATAGATAGATAGATAGATAGATAGATAGATAGATAGATTTCTTTTATTGTTGTTTATGTTTTATTACTTTTTGCTGATGCTAGTAAGTTAGTTTTTTTCTGACTTCTTTCTGTAATAATAATAATAATTGCAAGATTTTGATTAACTGTAACTAGTGACTTTATAAATAGATTACAATAATTATTATTTAATTCCTTACTGCGTAGCAACAATTTTTCAGTCTCGTTAAAAAAAGAAAGTCTGAGGAACAATTTGAGTGCTTTATAAGCCTATTGTAAGTTGTATTATTGGCAAGAAGAAGGAACTGTCAAATCTTGTTGGATACTTAAAAAGGAATTTTTCCATCACATTATGCTAACTCATATATATTCATTTACTTTGTTGTCATTTTCATTAATAATTGTAAAAATATGTTTTAATGCAATGAAATATTACATTAAATTAGAAAGACTAATGAAAGTAAATAACTGTGCTTATAAAAAGGTTTCACTTGTTTTTATTTTATTTTGATTGATTTCTATCTAAAACCATATATAGGATTGCTTTCAATATGTTTGAGTACAAAACAATTATTTAATAGACCTAATTTTGTTAAAACCAGTGTGGAAACTGTCCATACCATATACTATGTAAACCTTTAATTCTTAGTGATATATAACACACATTGCAGGATTTTAAATCCATAAATAACATGGGCTGTTTTGAGGAAAATTTAATTCAGACTCAAGTAGAGATAGTGTTCATAAATAAAATGCTAATTAAGGTTAAATAAGGATTATCTTATTATCATAGAGAATATAATGTAAATAACTAAGGGAATTGTGATGTTAGTGGTGATGTAGTTTCACTTACAGACAAACAGATATACATAATGGTCATTATAATATAATAAGTTTTGAGGTGCATAATCTTTTTGCTTCTATCTATCTATCTATCTATCTTTTTGTCCGTCTGTTTCTCTCTCTCTCTCTCTCTCTCTCTCTCTCTCTCTCTCTCTCTCTCTCTCTCCATATATATATATATATATATATATATATATAATTGTGAAATGACTGATGAGGAGTTTTATAATTATGATGATAATAGCAACATTTGCTGAATATTTACTGTATACTGACATTGACCTATATATATATATATATATATGAGTGTGTGTGTTGATGACAGTAAGAGTGAAATCTTTAATTTGTTTATTATTTTATGACTAGCATAATACCCGTAAAAAATGTCAACATTTACGTATGTATTATCACTTGAGTCTATAATCAAACTATCTTTTATTTTTTGACACAGTTTGGGGAGACTTGAAAGTTATTGTCTTCGTCCACAGTTCACCCACCATATGTCACTTGGGTTGCAGACTGTTTAATATCAGAGTGTAGTATCTGTGCGTTCCGTGAAATGTTACATACACACACATAGATACACAGAGGTATACACTGAACCTTTTATTTTTATACACTGAAGTTTTTATTCTAAAATTTATAAAGCAATGCTGTAAAAAAGTTTTTTTTCTTTTTTTGTGTCCAGTTAGTTTAAAAAATAAAAATAAAAATAAAAAGTAGCTTCAATAGGATTTAAAAAAAAAAACCAAAAAATAAATGAATAAAAAAGTAGTTTTGAAAGTGTCTAACTTAACCTAGACCATTATTTGAAATTTCTTTCATAATTTAATTTTATTCATTGATTTTTCACAATGATTTTTTTTTATTAAAAAAAGTCAATTGACTCAAAATTATTTTTTCTCCTGTCAACGCAAGTTTATTGCTATTATTCAATATATTTTAGGGTTACTTTTTAATTTTCTTTACTTTCTTACAAGTTTTTCTAAACAACATTTTTATGGGATACCAAAAAGGCACCTTAAAGTTCTAAAGAATGAAAGAAAGAACTCTCCCCTTGTTAAAAGAATAACAAGGATAAAACGATTGTGCACTTAAAAATGATTCTTATATATATATATATATATATATATATATATATATATATATATATATATATATATATATATATATGTATGTGTGTGTGTGTGTGTGTGTGTGTGTGTTTATGTATAAAAATTTATTGAATTCCATGCTGGATTGTAAGGGTAATAGTAATAAAACTGAAAAATGTAAATATATCCATGATGTCAATATCATATGACCACGGACTATTTTTGACTTTCGTAGTAATAAAGTAATTTTCTATTTATTTGTTATCAAAAATTATTCCATCTGTCCATATAAGTTGTTACTTCCTTTGAAGAGCACATAATTTTTGGTGGAAAATTATTGGTTAAAGTTGCACTAAATTTGACTCATTGTCCATTGTTTTGGGTAAATATTTAGGAACTACTTTTTCTTGCGCTAAGATTTAAATGTTTACTGCATCGCTTTGCATCGACATTTTATCATTTGCAGTTGCCATCTTGTTCTGAGACGTAAGTGTTTTCTGTTTAATGCCATAAATGAAGTGGCAATATAAAGAAGAGCACCCGTTCGAGAAACGGCGGGCGGAGGGTGAAAAAATCAGGAAAAAGTATCCAGATCGTGTACCTGTAAGTATTTTTATTACAATGCTTGGTTTATATTTTAATGCGTCAGTTATGTGGCTATATATATATATATATATATATATATATTTTTTTTTTTTTTAGAGAAAATAGTTAATTTGTTTTGAAAGTTTTTCCGGATACTTTTTTCTAAATCTAGGAAAATATTTTTGATAGATTTTGCCTGCATCTTTGGGCTGATTGCCTATTGTTTTCTTTTTTTTTTCTCCTTTTTATTTATTTATTTTCAAAGTGTATTTTATTTTTATTACCTTTTTTTAAAAACGATTTATTTTGTTTTATTTCTTTTGTTACGGGGGCGGTTGCGTTTAGTTAAGAAATCAAAGCAGCAGCAGCAACATTTTTCAGCATTAGTCTCCATTTTTTTTTTTTTTCTATGGACGACTAGATTATTCTTCCTTGACTTTTCACTTCAATTTCTTAAATTTACCTCCGCTGAAAAAAAAAAAAAAAAAATTATTATTATTATAGTACCTCTACCACCCCTCCGTCTAAACAGTTCTTATATTTCCATTCCCACCTCTTTTCTCTTTGTTTCTAATGTAAGTAATAACGACAATAAATAAAACTAGTTGTCTTTGACGAAATTGAACAGGTTTCTCTCTAAAGGACTTCACAAAAAGGAAAAGGAAGAAAAAAGACAGGCAGTTGAAATACTGCGTAAATAACTTTATATACAGCAATGTGTGGTTATTCGCTTGATGTCTATCGTATTTTATTACTAATATATTTGTAATAGCCAGATTTCGAGTATTATCTTTTAAATACGGTCAATATAGAAGCAAGTTAGACTGACGTGTATGTATATATATATATATATATATTAATCCGATTAACTTCCTCTTCGTTCTTACTTTTCCCAGCACAATTAAATAAAATTATTGCATAAAGGAATGATTTTTTTTTTTTTTCTAGAGTGGAATTCTAATAACACTTATCTTTATAAAAAAAAAAATCTATGACGACAGTAATGTATTTTTTCGCTTCTTTGTTGCTTAGAAAAACTACTGCTTTATTTATTAATTTTTTTTTTTTTTTATAATAACGGAAGAACGTCTGTTCCTCAATTTCATTGACTTGTTAGGTTGAAGAAATTTTTAATTCAAGACCTTTTTTATTTGTTCAAATAAATCCCCATTGACTGATTATTTATTTCTGAGTAAATTTAGGTCATTTTCTTTAATTTATTTCATTAACAGAATTCAATATGTTGCTTTTAAAAAAAAAATAATAAAGGTGGATCTCTCTTTTTTTCCTTTACTGCTCAATTGTCATCTTTATTTGAATCTTGTCAAAATCCTTAAATTTGGTTTATTTTCCATTTTTAACTTTGATTAGTTTGATTTAAATCAAACGTTACAGCAACAGATTCTGAATCAACTTGGGTTTATTTTTTGTAAGTCGGGGCTCAAATTTTTGAATTTTTTTTTTTCTTCAATATTTTGGATGCGGACAGTTAACAATAGCGAATTTAGTCTCCTACTTTTTTTCTTGACATATTTTCTCTAGAGTTTTATTTTGTTTTTGATACTTTCCAATGAATTTTGCTAAAAAAAAAAAAAAAAAATGACTGATTTAATACTATGTTTAAGGACTATATTTTATTTTCGGTTGATTTTCTGTAAATTCTTTTTTATATACTTGTTTTTCAAGATCTTACATTTTCTTTATTTAGTAATTGTTAAAAATTTAATTCTTTCAATAAGAATTGAAATTTTATGAGAATATTACCTGTAAGAAATAGTTCAGTATTTAAGTAGAAACCTTTTAAAAATGGATTACTTTGCAGTTAATGACTAATAAAATTTTTGCTTCGTCATTCATTTCCAATGTTAATGACATTAACCATTACTATAAAGTTGCACTCAAAACATTTTTGAGTTTATATCGTATAAACTTTTTCAAAGGATATTTTTTGAATTTAGATTTTAAAATACTTCTGTTAGAGAGGTAAGGAGAAAGGTGGTTAAGTATTGACATGAATTTCATTTTCCTTGTTTATCAAGATAGTTGCGTCATTTTATATTTGTCGTTTATTTAAAACGTAATCAATTAAACGAACTTCTACTTTCAGTCATAATTTATTACCCCCCCCCCAACCTTGTTTGTCTTGGTCGATGTTTTTGTTTATATGACCTATTTATCTGCGGGGCTATTGGCACTTTCAAGTGTTTCAGACAAGAGGAGGGGGGGGGTGAGAATGACTAACATGCAGTAGCAACAACAGCTGTTAACTACTGCAGATAGCAGTACTGCAAAAATAGTGATTAGTAACACTAGTGCTTCATTCATTAAAACTCTTATTTTATTGTTCAGTTTTATGTGAGCATACTTATTTTTAAAAATATTTTATATTTTAGGTGATTGTGGAAAAAGCTCCCAAGGCTCGAGTTGGAGATCTTGACAAAAAGAAGTACCTGGTACCTACAGACTTGACTGTGGGCCAGTTTTACTTCTTGATTCGCAAGAGAATTCACTTACGGCCTGAAGATGCACTCTTTTTCTTTGTGAATAATGTGATTCCTCCAACTAGTGCTACAATGGGTTCCCTCTACCAGGTACCGATTTTATTATACAAATTTAACCTTGAATATAAATTCTAGAAAAATCCTTTAATGGCATTCGATTTTTTAGTCTGCAATAAAACATTACTCTGGAAGTAATTTTCTTTAATGAACTTTTCTGAAAGTCAAATGTATAAATTTACATTTTTATGAAATTTTAATTTTAATAAACAAATTTTTAGATTTGTTTCATAACTTGTGAGATACTTATGCAGCCTATACCTTGAATATGTCCTCCCCTAAAAAAAATCAACAAAATAGCATTATGCTCTTAAATATTTTATGGCAGTTTCTTTTGTTCTTCACTGAAATTACTTAAAATTTTCAGACAAAAGTATAAAATATCTTAATATACCAATAAAGATTTCAATCTTTTGGTTTAATGTAATTTTGTTGAATATTTTATTCAAAAGATACTTTGCTTCTGTTGATACATATTTTCTATTTAAATTTGCTTCAAAAAAGTAATTTTCAAGTTTAAGGTGCTGTTGATTTTATTTTTTTTTAGTTTTCCTTGCTTTAAAAAAAAAATTGCCATTGGTTACAATTTTATTTTGTAAAATCTTAAGTTTAAATTTTTTTAAGTTCTGTATCAGAAAAATTAGGTTTGGGTAGTTTGGTAGAAATTTTCTGTGCAATTATCCCACCCTCCTTTTTAGAAATTTAATTTAGAGCATCATTACTATAGAAATAATGTCTCAGAATTTTTTTTATTTTCAAACTTAACTATTTTTCTTTTCTTTCTTTTACAGGAACACCATGAAGAGGATTTCTTTCTTTACATTGCATACAGTGATGAAAGTGTCTACGGGCAGTAACTTTTTTCCACCCCCTAAATTCATTTTTTTTTCTTTTTTTAATTTTAAAAAATATTTTTTCTTGTTATAACTATTTACTCTTTATTATAGTAATATAACTGATTCTTATTCTGTTTTGTGAGTTGTTGGTCGCTTACGTCATACTTGACATGTAAATATGCAACTGTACTGGTAAGCTGAGTTCAGAATAAAGAATTCTTCATTTTAACTTGAATGTAATGATAAACTGTAACTGACAACTCAATGTTTTGGTTGCTCTCTCACTAGAATCATTGTATTTCCATATTACCACTAAATCTCGTATTTCCCACAACATGATGGCCATGATTTCATTCAACACTGTAAGCTGGAGCCTTCCAATCTCCACTGTAAACGTTAGTATTGGATGTCTGCTAATGTTGAAATACAATAAATATTAACATAACTAGTTATCTCTGTGATGAGTTTTTCTTTCAAATATTTTCAGAAATTGTCAAGTCACTTGTTTTAATTTGAATAATTTTATGCACTTGTATTTTCACTTAATTCTGTAGATTTTATGATTTTTTTTTTTTTTTTTAATATGTACAAATTATTTGGTATAATTTGGCTTTATTTTTATTTCTTGTCCTCAATTGTGCATTGTTTCATTCTTTTAAAGTTGATAAATTTTGCATTTTCACTTTAAACACGGGTAAATTATCAAAACGGCTCTCTGGATTAAAAATAAAACCATATCGGTCATAATCCCTGTTCAAAAATAAAAAAAAAATTGCATTGTAAATTTTCAATATAAAGGATTTTGTTAAAACCAGTTGTACTGTTAAAAAAATGTTTTTCTAGAATCATTTTCTCTGGTTTTTGATTGGGCCTACTGGAAAGAGCATGGATATTCCTTTTGAGACACTATAAAGTAGCGGTGGATAAATGAATTTAAAACTTTTTTATGAAATGTTTAACAATTAACTTAATTTGTCTAGAGCTCTGTCAGATTTCCCAAAATGTTTTCCTCACCTTTGCAAATTCTAGTCATGTTTGGAAGCACTTGGTATTTGTGAGCATTTTTTTCTTTTCTCAACAATAAAAAAAAAATATGCTCAAGACTTGCAGATTGAAAAACCTTTACAAAGTCTTTACAAAAATTTGCTTAGACTCATTATGTTCAGTCACTTTTGAATTTGCAAAAGTGATCTATTAGAAAAACTTGTATTTCTTTTGGCTTTGCTATCATGTAAAAATAAATCCTTCTGATGCTTCAAAATATTTATATTTGCAATGAGACATACTTTTCCTCTTTTAATTTGATTGGATCATTCTCCATTCAGCTAGGAAAATATTTGTTTTTTGCTGAGTTAACTTTTTAAAATCCAATCTAAAATAAGACAATGTTACCGTGGTGCCTTTTCACTGATTATAAACCTTTACAAATAAACTGCTCTTAAATTCTAATGCATTAATATGCTGTGAACTGTTATTTTGAAGCATATAAAATTTAATACATTCTCAAAATTTTTCTCCAGTGTACTGAGATTTCCATGGTTACAGATGCTATACTCTGATCCTAGTATTTATCTACGCACATTATTTTAATGAGTTCCCATGTGTGGGTCAACTGATCTTAAGCAGGGCGCACAGTTACTACTTCATGCAGAAGTTAAGATGAATAGAAATTGTCAAATTTCATTATATAATTGTTGGTAGGAAATTTGGAATGTTCAAAAGCCCTTTCAGTTATATTTTTCAAAATCTATGGCTGTAATAGTTGTAAACAAAACCTATTGTTTAATTTTAATTTCATTTTTTAAATGTCAGCATCATGGTATTTATACATTCTAATTCTATCACACAAGTCAATGTTAAATAGATAAATCCCAGGATCTTGATTTTTTGAAAAAAATTTTTTTATTCAACTCTGTTCTAATAAGGTAATTAAGTATAGTCAAAGTCACACTTTTTTTTTTTAGTTGACATGATGTAGTATACATGTATTTTCTGTATAAACATAAATATAATTTCATACTGCTGTAAAAACAATTGTGCTGCCTACAAAGCTTTCATCATATGATCATTGTGGAGTCGGGCATGGTTTTACCATTTAGCCAGCAGTACCTTTATAAAAATGCAGCCTTGCTATATAAAGTAAAGTTAGCGACCATAGTCGAGGGTGACCCGAAGGCTCCCTTTTCGATAGCTACTACACCAAGGTGTAGGGGAGGGCGCTACTCCATTCCCTGGATTGGTCCACTTTACCCTTGAACCGTACCTTATAATGCTGAGTGTTAAGCAAGGTGGTATCAAGTTCCATTTTTAAAGTCTTTGGTATGACTCGACCTGGGATTGAACCCAGGTCTCCTGGGCCATTGGCGAACACTAACCGCTGGGCCACCTAGCTGTCCAGTCAATGTTGAGCTAAGAAATAAATTTATTGATGGGAGATTAAAATTGAGTAACCAGATGACAATGTTGAGACACTGAGTAGCTAGAAAGTTAAGACAGTTCTGACTTTTAAACAAAATTGCTAGCTGATACTAACAAAAGAATTCAATGTACCATGGTATTTTCCTCATACTTCATTAAATTTATGCTAGCCATCAATTTTTATGGTGTTATAATGTGCATGTGAGTTTTTTTTTAAATTTTTTTTTTTATTTTTAGGTGGTGGGTGGGCAAAGAAAAAGTGAACTGTACGTCTCTGCGAAAAAAAAAAAAAACATGGCCAAAAATTAATGTTGATCACTTCAAAACAACAAAAACATTGCTTTATGCCCGAAACTGGAACTTTGTTTCTTTTATATTTAAGTAAATTTTCATTGGTAACCAATTGAATTCATATTCATTGTGCTCCATGACCTTGCAAAAACAATTAAGCACTATACATTTAAACTTTGCTCTATGGCAAAGACTTTGGAAGAAAGCTGTGAATTGTTACTATATTTAGCCTTTTATCTCCGAGTAAAATATCAGCTTTACAGTTTATAGTAAACTAGCATTCAGCTAGTAATATTGGTTCAAAGAGTTAACTTGAAAATTTTTTCTTTATTCATAACCTAACTGCTGGGGTGGAGGTGATGGTTTAGTTCAAGCCTTTGTGTCATAAGTTGCTATCTACCTAGGCTGCTTTATGTATGTATATTCTTAGATCAAAGTTACTATATATTTTTACTCATTTAAGTATAAAAAGTTTTGGTCAATGTTTTCAGAAGTTTGTCCCAAATTTAACAAAATAATATTCTATTTCAAACTGAATGATTATGAAAATTTTCTTAACATGTAACACTATGGATTAGTCTAGGTCAGCCCTTTGTTTTTATTTTCGTTTTTAATATATGCAAATAGGCATTCAGATCATTTTACTCGTTTATTTACTTACTCCCCAGTAGAGTTGTAAATGTGTAAAAAAAAAAAAAAAGCAATCAGTATTGAGCCCTGAGTTGTACTATAAAACCAAAATCAGGTTCTTTTAACTTGACAGAATTTGGTGAACGGGACTTAAGGTTAAGTCATGCTTAAAGGACTTCTAGATCATTGAAGCATCAATGAATCTGCTCAAAACTTAAATGGGTAACCACTTATGAAAAGCAGGTAATCTTAGATTTGTGCCAGACTGAGTGAAGCTTAGTAAATTCTAAGCGATTGATGCCTTTTGCTGGTATAGGTAAGAATTCTCACTGATTTTTGGCAGGGAAGTGGAGGGGACTCTGTTACAGGATTTAAAGTCTTAGCATTGAAACTTTAGGGCCGGGTGGATTTGTATCTTTGAATCCTGAGTGAAAATGTCTAAAAGTTGACTTCAATTCTCAACTTGTAGAATTAATTTTTCAGATTTAAAAAAAAGTCACATGGTAAATGTAACAAGTACTTGTAGTTATGAATACAAGAACACTGCTCAATTGCTATTTCCTTTTAATTTATTTCATTCACTTAGAGCTCACTTGCTAAAAATGATATTTACCAGAAAAAAATTACTGATAAGAGTACAGCCTATATGGAAAGTTGATTAATAGCCAGTTTTGAGCAATCTGTTATTTTCATTTTCAAAACAACCTCTTCTTAGTTTGCTAGAATTTCTTATAAGACCTGACAGTTGTTGCAGGGACTTGCAGAATTCAAGTGCTAGCAACCACAGGTTGCTAAATAGATCATATTAGGAATCACTTAAGTTGCTAAATAGCCATTACTTCCAAACACAAAGTAGTCACATGTCCTTTTTAGGAAAGGTTGATAGAAGCAAAAAAGTTTTACCACTTGAAACGTTTTCATCTTTTCTTTTTGTGATTGACTATTTCTTGTGACACCACATCGAAACTTCACCTGATGGTGATGAACCATTTTAAGACAGTAAGTCGAGTAGTGTTAGGATATAACAAAATTATATATATATATATAGTCAGACCAGAGCCCCTCATGTATAAATGGTTAATAAAGTAGGCTAGTAGACTGTTGCAAGTGAGTCCAATTCTCATTGCACCAAACTAATCTTAGTAAATTATGATTTAGTGAGACAGATTTTTATATATTGCATAAGTTTTTTTTGTCATTTACTAAACGTAGCTTAAGTTAGTAAAAACAAAACTGATTTCCTGTGAGAATTGAACTAACAGTGGTCCTGTAGCCTACTTGGCTAACCATTGCCTCTTTTTGTATATAAGTACATTTATACAAGTAAAATGAATTTATTTTATTTTCTAGGATTTTTACTTATTCAGTCATCTTGCTTTGCAATACTTCTGTCTTAAATATGTAAAAAAAAAAAAAAAAAAAAAAAAAAAATTAGTATAAATTGTCTATTCTATGAATTAGTTACACTAGTATCTTCTTTTTTTTTTTTTTTGTTTTGATAATGTTTCAACTATTTTTCTTTGGGTATAATTTGAAAGATATCTAAAATTCTTGTTTGTATTTATTTGTATGTAACCATAATCTAGTAAAAACACTTCATATCAATATTATTTGAGCAGTACACTATACATGCTCTTAGCTTAATGATAAAGCAATTTTCAGACCAACTGAAGGATAATTCTGTGGGGAATTACTGAAATGCTAATTAGAATCCTTTACTCCTTTAAAAACAAGCATCAATATCATCATGGACTATTACTACATTTGAAACCCATGTATTGTTTTTTATAATTTAAAAATATCAAATTCAATTTTTTCTTTTAGTTTGTTAATTTCTATTAACTTGTGTTGCAAAGTTTGTTTTAAGATATGTCAATTTTAGCTTAAATTGTTTTAAACTTATTTTATGAGTTATCTAAATCAGTATCCTCATCCTGGTTGTTTTGATAATTTCAACTGGTGTACTTTCCATAAAATTCTCTTCATAATTTAAATATTGATTTGAAATCTTACAAAAATAGACTTTAATTTCAAACTAGGCATCTGTCAGCAAACTGCAAATCTTGGAAGAGATAAGTGATTTCTCATCTTCTACAGTTTTTAGTTTCTTTTTTTTAGTCTGATTGCTAACCTCCATAGGTATCAAGCTGAATCAGCCTTACTATTTCATCCATAGCTGGAGAGAGAAGTGGATTTATGCTTTTTTTTCCCCCCTCACAGGTATTAGTGCAAAGTGAACACAAACATTTTTGGCTGGAATTTGAACTCAGCTTGCCAATTCCATATGTTGCAACGAATACCCATTAAAGAAAATTAAATTTTATAGAATTAAAAAAAATATTCATACATGCTGTATTTGGTGGTACATTAAAAAAAATTTAGACTGAAGCTGTACTTACCAAGTTATAAATAAAATGTTAATTTTCTTGAATACTTATTCCAGTGAGTTTTCCATTGGTTGAAACTCTTTGATATGGTATAAAGCTGTGTCATCTTACCTTTGAGATAAATTTTCAGGAAATGAGAAGTTGCATGAAGCTTGATCTGATGAGTACAGAGTGTTACCCCTTCACATTCCAAAGACTTGTTCAAAAGTATTGAGACTAGCTTTTTTTTTTTTTTTTTTTTTAAAGTAATTGGTAAACTTGTCTAGACATCATCTCTTTATTATGTAAGTTGCTTAGCTGTGCACATAAATATTGAAATTAAAAATAAAGGTTCAGTCTTAATACTTTTTGTTTTCAAATCACAGCTTGTATATTTGTCTTGATAAGAACATTTCTTGGCAGATTGAAAGACTTGAGCAACCATATTCCAACATATTTTGTGATTTTATGAAATAAATTATTCATATAAAAATACATTGATGTACTTAGATTAGTCTCCCCATCTTGGCTATTATAGTCATTCAACCATTGTATGACCTAGTGGATAAAAATGTTGGTTAAATTGTATCTAGTTCCCTGGTGGTTGTGAAAAGAGGTGATATTGATCGTGGAATAATAAAAAAAAAAAATCATGAACACGACTTAAAGGAATATCCTGTATTCTTCGAGTTAAGTACTGGAATGTGAATAATCTACAACCATAGATTGAATAAGTTTGGTTCAAAATTCCCAGATTACTAATTACAAGATGCTTGAAGAAGGCAAAGGTACAAATCTCAAAACAAGTTAACCAAGATGAGGCCCTAAGTACTGTAAATCAATATATATAAAAATTAAGTTTTGCTAAAAATACTTAACTGTCAAGATAAGGAATTAAGTTTGGTATAAATACTAAATGAAAACATTTTAGAAGAATGTCTAGTTTAGAAGCAAACAATATTTTTACAGTTTCTTTAAAAAAAAAAAAAGAGAATTTCCACATAAATTTGTTAAATGTACACATTTGTATAGACAAATAGCAATAATTAATCTGCATATCCTTACTAAGACCCCTTCTAAAGAGCAAGGGAGTGAAGTAATAGTGGGGATAATAGGTATGTACAATTTGTATATAAATAATCCTGTATTGTCTGAAGAGCGTTGTCATTGTTTTAAGTTTCAAACTGAAATATTAATTCATAGAAGTTTTATTGAAAATGAAGGTTAATAGTAACACTAAGGAAAGAGTGTATGGATGCTATGAGTATGAGTACCATGACTGTGTTCTTAGTCCAATAGCTCTAAGAGATGCAAGGAGCTTCCAGAGTGATCATGGAATTCATCACTAAGTCGCCTTATAGCCCTCATTCTGGATTCTTCTTGATCGATATGAGCAAGTCATCCTGCAAGGAATTTATAACTTTAGACAATTTTTTGTTGATTACCAGATGTCCTAAACTGAAGAGCTTATATATATATATATATATATATATATATATATATATATATATATATGTGTGTGTGTGTGTAAGTGAGAAAGATGTAGGGATTAAAAAAGAAACAGGTGAATTTTTCTCTAAATATTTTTCAAAATTTTAAATAGTGGCAGGGATTGAAATGCTGTAGGTATTTACAACAAACACATGGAGGGGATTGTTTATTTTATACTAATTTAATGCATTCTCATCCCACAAGAATATTCGATAAGTTAATATTCAACAAATGTTACCTCCAAATCTGCTTGGCTATGCGCAAGAAAAAAAAAAAAAAGCCATGTAGTAAAATTTTAATGCTGAATAATTGTTTTGAAAGTTTTTTTTTAAAACAAGGTCAATAATAAAAATGTGACTAAACAAATTGTCAGATCACTTTTACTCTGATTTTGTTTCATAAACTTATAAAGAAAAAAAACAAAACAAAAATCTAGTTCACTTTAGTTCTGTACAGGCAATTAAAAAAAAAATCTAAAGAAAACATTGTCTATTAAATTTACTTTGTAAGAACAAAAATAAAGAATGATAAAAATGAAATGTTAGTCTATTATATTCACCTACCTCTAGAGGTTTGATAGACAAATAGGCTTTAAGTTCCTTTTTGATTGAAACAAGAGAAAATTTGTTTTGAAATTTAGCTGTCGGATTTCTGGTGTGCTATAGAATGGATGTCTGTTTTTAAGTTAAGCATTTTAGAAGCCTTTTTAGGGTTTCAATATTTTCCTTAGAAAATTGGAAGCCCCCCCCTATGAAAAGTGGGAACCAAGCTGGCAATTTATTTTGTTGTCACTGGTATTAATCTTTCTCTGTCAACTTTTTTTTTTTTTTTTTTAATGTAACAGAACTTAATGAAAAAAGAAAAAAGAAGATATACAACAAAATCTTTCAATCAAAAAAGCAATATAAACTGGTTGAAATGTCATAATCAATTTTAATGAGATTTCAAATGTTTTCTTTTTAACAGAACTAATTCTTTAATATCATCTTGAAATGGTATAACATCTTTAATGAGTCTGCAAAATGATTTTGTGTACAAATATTTTGCTTACAAATAAAAACTGAAGCGTTTTTGCAAATGCAGCATTGTCAGTATAATAATGACAAAGTAACATAAAGAGAAAAGAAAAGAAAAAAAATTGTAGTAAAAGAAAAAAATTTTTTTCTATTTTATTATTTTTACATTTAATCAAGTTATTTTCCCCTTATATCAGTGAATAGAAAAAGCTATCAGCTGAACATTAAACAGCAAATATACTGTGTGTACATGAAAATTCTATATTGCTTAATTTCAGGGCTTTTTTCCTTTCTTTTACTTTTAGAACAAAGCAATATTGAATTATTTTTCTTGAGCAGTTTTCAGTCATTGAAAGTGTCTCTGAAAAGCCAAATATCACATTGAACTTCACAAGCTGTCATATACATAAATGTGATCATATAAATATATGGAGGGGGAGGAAGAAGACAAGGGCAGATAATTGCCTGATTAATTTTTAAAAAATAAGTTGTGACAAGTGGATTGTGTATCTGAGGAAATTAAAAAGGAAAATTATAGGTGGTTACTGGAAATACCAGATTCTACAGATATTTCAAAATAATTAAAGTAACAGAAATTATTTCATACAATGACTGGAGGAGGAGGCACGTAGATTGAAAGGCCTACAGAAATAATTATTAAGGGGGGGAAAAAAGATACTTTCCACGTCAGGTTTATCAAATTCTTTGAAGACCTAGCCTCAATGACAACATATACAACTCAGCATTCTTGAGGGGGAGAGAGAGAGAGAGCGAGAGAAATAGAGCAACTTGTGGAATAATGTTTTATTGAGATTTTTTTAAAGAAATTTTTTTTAATGTGATTCCAATGCATTTTTTTCCATTTAAAATACTGTTGCTTGATTTCCTCCATAGACAGAGGTAAATTGTCAAAACGAAAAAAAGCTTTTATTCAGCAGTAATAATAATAATTATTATTATTAATAATAATATAATAAAAGGAAATCAAAGGGGGGCGGGTCCATTGAAAGATAGGTATTTCTGTCAAGTCTTGGTTCTGCTCTGTAAAAATTTTGAAAAAATTTCAAGAATAATTTCAGATGCTTTCCATTCAAAACTTCCTCTACTCAGGCAATTTGTCAGATTTGAAATTAACATTTTTTTTATGGATTTAGATACGGGAGAGTCCTATTTACCACATAAATACAATTAAATGTGGTGAAATGGTCTTGTGAATTTCGTCATATCTGCCATATATGTACATGAGTTATCTGTCCTCTAATTAAAAAATTTGACAAATTTCCTGAAAATTATTTCCTGAAAATTATTCTTGAAAATTAAAATAAAATTTTACAAGGCATTTCCTAGAATACTCCAAAGTACTGTAAGAAAGATGATAATTAAAATCCTTTTGTTTCTTTTGATATTTTTTTTTTAAAAAGGAGTTTTTGATCAAGTGAATATATCACAATGGCATGTTAATTTGAAACTACAAAATTTAGTAAATGCTAATCATTGTAGAATTTCTTTGCAAACAAACACTAACTTAAATTAATCCATAATATTTTTACTCAATTATTAACAATTTATATACTATGTGCTTGTTTAGAAAAAAAATTCAATGTAGATTAACATTAATAAAGTGGTAATTGTAAAATATAATTTTGTCAGTTAATATCAGTCAATGTAAATTTCCATACTATCATTACAAACAGAAATAGTCAAGACATATTTTTAAGGAAATAAAACAAATTTCATTAGCATATTTGTAAATACCATATATACTTTTGTATAAGTTGACCTTGGCTAATGAAAACCCCCAATTTATGGAATTTTTAAAGCCAAAAAGCCACTGACATTATGTCTTCCAACCTTACAAAATTACTCATCTATAGTTGATGCTGATTCTTTGCCTAAGAATTAAGTTTTCAGAATATATATATATATATATATATATATATACACACTTTATTTAAATTCATAAGTTATATAACACTTATAAATCTAAATCATGTATCTTTTATATGACAAATTGAAGCAGGCAAGATTTATTTTGAAGTACTATTATTTTATAGGTGGTAATTATTTTTAATTTAGAAGACATTAAAATATGATGTAAAATGACCTTTGACTCATTTAAAATATATTTTTGAATCAAAAATAATTTGTTCTGATTTAGCTAAAGATAAACAACTAATTTAATAACACTTATTATCTCTACTTTCATTTTTTAAATAAGTTTATCCTGTTTGTACTTTTGACTGTGGCCCAAATATTGAATCCAACAAAAAAAAAAAAAAAAAGGTCTAACAAATGAAAACTTAAAGTGAATTTGTCATAAATCTATTATAATTCGCTATTAAAAAAAAAGAAAGTATAAAAGATGATAAGAATAATATATGATTAAAATTTGGTTGTCTCTTGAGATACATATTTAAAGGTCAGTGATCAAGTTCAGGAAAAAGCCAGAACTTATGATGCTAATTTTCTAGTAAGACATGCTCTACTTGAGAGATTGGTAAAACTTCCTCCCTCCCATTTGGCCCTGTACTAAGCTAAGTTTACTAAAAGATTATTAAATGATCAGAAAATGCTATATACAGACTAACAATTTTAGTAAGCAACCTGAAGCCTGTATGCCAGACTAAGCAAAGCTTAGTAAATATCAATTATTAATTTTGAGAGAAAAGATCATTTTACAGATTGAAACATGTCTATAATTATTTCTGATTAAAGGGTTGGTGAAGAGTTTCTAAATAATGAATGATATGAGAAAACCGATTAAATGAACACAAGTTATAAAATTCAAAGTAATTAATAATATTGAAAAAATGTTTATCTAATTTAATAAATTAATAAATAAACAGCAGTTAATTCTGCTGAGAGATAATGGAAATAAATACAAACTGAAAACATAAAGCCATATGAACATGTTCAATTAGTATAGTGTGCACAAAAAAAAGTTATGGAGTTTGCAAGAAATCAAAATATGTGAGAGAGAGAGAGAGAGAGAGAGAGAGAGAGAGACCATAGCTTAATTTTTTTTCAATGTACATTAAATGACAACTTATGTGATAAAATAGTGGCAGGAAGTTCTAGACATGTATATATGGAAATAAAATAAATAAATATTTTGTGAAGCCCTCCCTCCCCCTAATAACTATTTGTTTTGTAATTAAATCAGAGACTCAATGTCAACCAAAAGAAATTACAGTGAAGATTGGCAATAAGGGAGATAATCATTGAGGTAGAGTAAAATGTAACAAAATTAAATAAAAAAATAAACCAAAAAACAAAATGATCGGATTTGAGCACAAAGATGAAAATTTGAAGGTAGTTAAAAAAAAGAAAAAGGAAGAGGAATTCTTTGAGATAAGTAAACAAGTGTTGCTGATAACCTGCTTTTTATTATTAAGACAAGAAAATGTGAAACAATTGTTTTTAAATATAAATAACTATTTGAATGATTTAATAAAAAACCTCCCCCCAAAAGACGTATCTGCATAATTTAGTCACACAAGTTAAAGATTGTCAATAAAATCAAGATTATATATATATATATATATATATACACACATACATATATATATATATATATGGTTGTCTAGGAAATAATGGTTGATTTTACATTTAACTACAATAAAATTGACCATTATTTAAATATTATATAAAGTAGAAAATCTTTAGTTTGCATAAAAGTAACCTGTGTGACTTAAGTGACTTTTTAATTATTTCAATGAAAATTTGTAAGTATAAATTTGACAAATAATATTGTAGGATTTTTTTCTTAAGAGTTAAAAGAGGGAATTTTAAAATTAGTCTTAATTGTAAAACTTGGAGAGGCATAGTAAAGGTTTTTTTTGCATATATTAGACCAGGTTTGCAAGACTTTCTATCACTCTTATGCATGTATTTTTTCTTTTAAGCTGCAATTTTTGTTATATCCAATTTCTTTTTTATACCAAGTAACAGAATACAGCAACACTGGTTTAATGTTAGTGGGCCAGATTAGCAGAGCATTACTACTAAGTTTGATTCTCACTAGTAGCTCGATACTTTTGTTCTTGTGCCAAAGTAAGGTAAGCTTAGTAAATGGTTATTGCATTTGTCAGCCTATAACACATGGATCCCAAGCATATTTGGGAGATTACTGTGCTGTATCTAATCAAAAGACCTATAATTAACTATTTCAAGCTTCAGCAAATGTTCGTAGTTTAATATTTGCATAACTTTCTTTTTTTTTTTCATTTAAATGTCTCTTATATATTGGCAAATACAATATCTATGTGTTGCTCCAGTATTCCAAATTTTAATTGATATTCTTTAGGTTTATTTATCTTCTTGCTTGAAAGATAATCACTTCAATTAGTAACTTTTTTTATTAACAATTACAGTTTTTGAAAACAAAAAACCCAAACCCATTATGTATGTGTGTTATTATGCACACTATAACTAATAAATATAAGGGCTATATCATTGATTTGTTACCTGAATTTAATTAATCATTAGTTTTTTTTTTGTTTTTTTTTATTTTTATAAGATCTTAATTTATGTTAAAGTCTGAAGCAATTTTGTGAAAAAAAAAGAGAGATTCAAGCCAGAATCTAAAAAAAATTTTTAAAAATTAAAAATCTGAATGTGTATGTCACTAATTGTGAATATTGTTTTTATTAAATGTGAATGATTGCAAAAGCATATGTGAGAGAGCGACAGAGAAAGAAAAAGTGGGTGAGAGTGTGTATGGGTATGAGAGATTTCTTGGCCCACTATAAAATCACAGCAAGGCTATGGGCACTGCTTTCTTAAAAGAGAAATACATTTTTAGTGTTTGGAAGTAAATTTTTTTTCATTCATAAAATGAAAATGTTTTTATTTCTTGCATGAAAGTAAAAATAAAAAAATTAGCAACATTATTTGACTTAACAGCATTTGACGAAAATTAACGAAAAAAAAAAAAAAAAAAAAAAAAAAAAAAAAATCTCCACGTATGCTCACATATTCACAGATATCATCGAAAATAATTTAAAAGAAACTCAATTGGTACTTAAATATAACAAATGATACAACTACTTTATGAAGACTGCATTAGAAAGAAATCAAAGTACTTGAAAAATATGCAGCAACAACTTTTATACATGGACATTTAGTGATCCAATTTCTGAAATTGGTAACAGCACACGACTTACAAGCTAAATATTAATGCGAAATTTAGCATAATCTAAAAGACTAGGCCAAAATCTTTGTAAGTCTCCTTGAAAAAAAAAACCAAAAAAAAAACAAAAAACGAACAAACAAACAAACAAAAAAAAAAAAAAAAAAAAAGGAAAAGAAAAAAAAAAAAGAAAAGAAAAAAAAGAAGAAGAAAGAAGCAAAATGAGATCAGAAGGATAACAGTGAACAGTCAAAATGAATGAGAATCGTTTTTCATATTTTTTGTCATATTATTGTTGTTATTCCACTTTAATTAATAATGATGCAAGCATTGTGGAGCCTCGTTCTTTGGTACTCCATTCAATCTCATTATTGCTGAATCTAGGATCAAACTGTTCATTGGACCCAATTGATGAAGGCCCAACTTTATAAGAAGATGGCTTCACCCACACTTGGAATGCAACCTGTGCTTGATGAGTCTTCTTGGTTTTAGGATCGGTAAATCTGAATAAAAAGAACAAAGATGGTTGGCAGACTAACACTCTCAGTCCTAATAAAACACACACATCAATAAAATGTTAATAATACCAATTATAAATTTCTAAAAATAATTCCAGTTTTTATATTTAATAAAGTTTTGTTAAAAATAGATTGGATTTAAAGAGCAGGACTTATTGAATGTTCCATGAAATGAAGAGATATATTTATATAACTACATAAAAATTATTCGTGCAAAAGTCAGATTGAAAGGGTTAATAATATACTGTCACCATTGTAGGTAATATATGGTTTTATTATTTTTGGTAATCCATACTTCTATTATCACATAAGATGCTCAAAAATTTAAATGGGCTTTTATCATCAGTAGGTAAGGTGACTGTATACCCACTTGTCCTTTGAAGTGATTGACAAGTAACAAAAACCTACTGTAAAAAGACTTATTTTACACTATATAGATAAAAAAACAAACTATTTTTTCTTCAAAATCCCACTGAAGTAATCATTAAATTAATTTTCATCAAATCCTCTATTTCTATAATGACTACTTTACTTTCAGAAGATTTTTAATAACAAAGTTTAATTTTTTTTCTACAAATCATAGCATAATCAAAATAGATTTTGAATAACAAAAACTGACATTAATGGTACAAAATAGGTTTCAAGTAAACAGATTTAATTTTATTTCTGTACAAGCAACTTTATGCTATTTTGCTATTTTTTGGCAATTAAAAGCAAAAATTAAAACTTCAAGATATATTCTAAATATATAATAAAAATATTAGATCTGTTCTTTATTTAAAAGAAATAGAAAACTGACCCTCCATTTTATATACAAAGACCAAAATTCTAAAACTGGCTTTAAGTATGCAAAAATCTTTTTCTTTCTATATCATTTTATTTGGACACATTTTGTGGTTATGTATACAAAACGACAGGTGTATCTCGTCTATACTTATAGACACACACAGTTTTCTCTTAGGCTTGTTATTATACCATTATAAGTCAAGTGGGGAAAAGTTATAACTTAAAATTTAACCTTAGATATAAGGAACATTTTAGTAAATTATAATCTATATCAAATTTCTTTCAACACCATTTTAAGACCATTGCTCAATAGAGCTCTTTTGGATCTTGTATTTTGTAGCCTAAATCTAATTCAGTTTTATAGTCCATGCTTTCTATGTATCATCTTCTTATCCCTCTTGTTGGGATGAGATTCTTCATAATGTAGTATTGTGTCTTGATTGTGAGCATATAAAACTATTAATAGCAATTTGCAGTTTTGATGTTTTTTGTTACTGTCTCATATATATCAATCATGATTTATGCATTAGTATTGGTTAGTAAAATGATAAAAAGTGATTCTAATTAATAATGAAATCAAATTTGTAAATTCTTGACCTGTTTGTTTATCAGTAATCGGCCTAATTATGTTTTATATCTTTTGTCTGTATGAACAAGTATTATCAATAAATGGTAAATAAATTTTAGTTACTGAATATTTTCAAAGAACAGTCAAAAAGTGAATGTTTAAGAATGATAAAAAAGAAAACTGAATTCAAATTCAGTAAAGAGATCTGGAAATACTTTAAAGTGTGTGTGTGTGTGTGTGTGTGTGTGTGTGTGTGTGTGTGTGTGTGTTTGAAAACATTTTTAAAAACTTACTTGTGCCTAGATGCGAAATACTTGGAGCCAGCATAACGTATAGTTGGTGATAGGAAGAGTTGTCTGCTTAGGCAGTCATCAGGTTTAGACTTTTCTGTACAAGGGAAGGATTGGGCAAGTAATATATTGTTTGCAGCCAAAATTTCACCTGTAGAATAAAAATAGTGAGAAAGAGAGAGATAAAACACTATTAAAACAAAAGTAAAGTGCTATGAAACTGAATGAATAGATTAAATATAGAATAATTAATCATTTTAATATTTTAGTGTCAGATATATCTTTGCAAGCTTTAAATTACAAAATGGATATATATTCACTTATTAAACTGCCTGAATGAAAAATGATTTGTGCATAAATTAGTTTCAGACTGATCCGGTAAAGTGAAAGTGAAAAGTTTTCCAAAATGCAACTTGTCAATTAAAAAAAAAACTCAAAAACGCACTCACTTGATCGGTGTAAATCACCACAATCCAGAACTTTTCTAACAGCTTCTAATCGTGTCCCATAGAAAGCCGAATGCCATTTATCAAACATATTCAAACTGTGGCTTTTACAAGGCAATCTAAAACATAAAAAGAAAAAAAATAGTGGTTAAAAAAGAAATAAGTAATAGATAAAATAATTATAAAAACAGATAATAGAGACACCCTTGGTAAAGTCTATTAGGTTGCACCTAAGCATATCACTTAGTCCAAACATTGTATATATGCAAAACTTATATAAACCCCTAAACTGAGCCAAAATGAGGGACTTCAGCAATATATACAAAGACATTTAATGATTTTACAAAAAAAAGGGTGATTATTAAAGTGATGGAATGACCTAATAAAAGAGGATACAAAATAACATTTGCAAACAACAGAAAGACTGGCAAAAGATAAAACAAAATAGAGGTCTTGTATGAACAAATGTGTTATGATTATAAATAGAATTTCTTTATTCATAATAAATAAGTTTATAAATAAAGATTCATATTATTACATGAGCATTTAAAAAAAAAAAATGTTAATACTGGAATTTTTAAAAAGTATTCTCACTATTGTTGCTTGTTTCCCTAACTCCTAATCAAATCTTTGTCATTTAATTTTATGTCCTTCAAGTGAATTTTGTTTGTGCTGAGTTATATTGATGATTTCATTTTTCTTGTAACCCAATCTATAGCCAATGTTCTCTTTTTACAGTTTTACTCAGTTCTTTTGTTATAGTAACAGAACCTCATCAATCAGTTCATAGATTTGTTTTTAGTTTATTACTTCTATCAAATGTAGCCAGGAAAAAAAAAATTCCTGTATTTTGGAAGTGATAATAAAAGGCTTTCTTAAAACTTCATAGATTAAAATGGTTATGAATTTTATAAAATATTTTGACAATGAAAAATAAAATGATCTTAGCTCTAAAAATCTTTCAGGCTGAGCATTGCTTTACTGCAAGATCAATATTTTACAGTATATTATAAGCCCAATATTTTGAGCCTGAGATGATCACATCAGATATATTAATAATACAAAGTTTAATATAGTAACCATTCATAGGCCTTCTTTTAATGAAATAATAGGATAGCTTTCAATATAGATATCTGAACCCTTGAGTAAAGTTTGTAATAACTCAATTTTTTCTTTTTAAATTTTGGCCAAGGGATTAAGGATTCATAGTTTTAAATAAGACTTAATATTAGGTTAATAGCTAAGGTCTTAATTTAAATTGTTAACCCTTTCACAACCAAGATTTAAAAAAGAAAAAGTTTTATAAGAATGCATGAAACCAACAGTTATGTGGCAGTATCCTGCTCTACTGTTTGAGTACTTTTTGATTTTCTAAAATAATGTTCGTGAAAAGGTTAAATGTTATAAAATAGAGATTATTTGAAAATTACTATTGTAATACTACTTAAAAATATTTCCTAATATCATTCGAATAAATTTAGATTTTACAAAATTATGTTACCTGAGTGAGAAGCGACACCAACCACATGGTACTGCATACTCTTTTGGAGGGTCGCCTCTTTTGTAGTACAGTTCGTCACCACGTATTTTATGACATGTCTCACAATAACACATGTTGAACTGATTTGAAAAGTATCCCTCTGAAAAAAAAAACAAACAAACAAGACAATGATGTATGTGATGGGTGATAGTAGTGGTACTGCAGGAGGAGGATACGGTAAAGCATTATACATCAGGTGTCATAACTATTCCATATTCAATTAGTTCTGACTAAACTTAGTATTCAAATTTTTAGATAAAAATATAAAAAGTAATTGCTAATAAAAAAAAAAACAAAAAAAAAACCTCTTTACCAGATTAATCAAAATAGTGTTTAGACACAATCAACTGAATTTTGATAGAAAAAAATATTTCTATTGTAATTGTAAACAGTTTTAAACAAAATTTTTTAGAAGATATTTCATAGAGAAAAGTGAATACAGAATAATTTTCATTAAGATGTTTTGTGAAGTATGTTAAGCATTTCTATTTTTTGATTGTAAACATAAAATGAATAAAAAAAAAAAAAATTCCTTTAAAAGCATATATAAAACAATTTTTTGTTTCATTAGGATTTTACATGTTTATAACATCTTTCTTTGATAACTTGAATAGTAATCAACTAATCTTGGTTCATTTTTATTTTTGACCAGTACATCTGTTGTGTGGCAGAGTGAAATTGATAAGAGATTGTCATTTGTACTCAACTAGGACCCTAAATGTTGTAAATCACTAGACTGTTAGTTTTATACAGTGATAGATAGGACACAAATGTTTTAATGTATGTAATTTATTCAAGTCAGTTTTTACGGTGTGCATTTTTTTTTATGCAGTTGGCCAAAAGCAATCAATTTGCAGAACTTTTCATTTCAAATTTGTAATCAGTTCCTGACATACATGGATAGGCTCTGACTGACTGTTTTGTCTCTGACTTCTTTTTTTCTATCACATGATCAACTTCCAGATACCAGGACACTGGATATTTCAGCCCAGTTGGCTGGGGCTATAGGTACCTCTTCTTTACCATTGCTCCCAGGTCCAATCTGACTCAGTGTTCTATCTATGAGTCAAATAGAACTGTGTGCAAACAAATGACTTATGTTACATTGAATTGTTAGAAATAGAACTGTTTGACCAATTAACCAAGTGTAAACAAATGAGTGATGTTTAAATTGTTAGTGATACACAGCAATACTTGAAATCATTTAACTGTGTGCAAAAGAATGAGCTCGGCTTGTTTAAAAATTATTACAAAATGTATTTACAAATTATATATATGTGTGTGTGTGTGTGTGTGTGTATAAAGAGGATTTGGCATTAAATAACCCACAAGGGTTGATATACCATAAAACCAAACCAAATACTTTATACCCTTGGTGGCATTAAAAAGGTCACTAAACCTAGTAACAGAGAGTTGACACTTCTTTTATATTAATTCTAGCCACCACCTATTTGACAGCCAGTCCATGGCCATCAGTAAATAACATGGCTTATAAATAAAGAATAATGTGGATAGTGGAATGAGAACTATCTATCCCTCCCCATAGATTCAATAAAAAGAATTTACTTAATAATTCCCAAATGGCTACAGACTTGGAGAAGGCTATGAAGGTACAATGTCTAAAACATGACTGTAATAACAACCAAGATGAAAATACCTCATTACATTAGTGTATGATAATGGAAGTTATTATCTCATAAATTCTGCAGGCAGATCAGCTAGGGCTTTAGAATATGCTGACTGTATCTCTGCAGAGGGGTAAGACTCCCATCCAGTGCTCTGGATATGACACTAACCATCTGATGGTGAGACTCCAGTCATGGAGCTTTGGGGAATATGGAGTACCCTCTTCATTGCCATCACTCCCAGGTCCACTCTGGCCTAGAGCAGTAGTAACTGTTAGGGTTTCAACTATTGGTCAAATAAAACTTTTTAATCATTAGCTAGACTGGAATCCATTTAACTGTGGTAAATAGGGCCATTGGTATTAGCAATAGTTGAAACCATTTAACTGAATAAAAACAAATGAGCCCTGGCTTGTGTAAAAATTGTTACAAATCATATACATTTAATATATATGTATAAACAGGATTTGGTATTCCTATTTACCAACCCCTCTGCTTGGGTAGGATATGACACAAGGTCAATTCTTAAGCGGAGTTTAACAGGTTTGAATTCAGAGTTTTCCTTCTCCTAGACTAGTTGCCTCACCAAGGCTGAAGAACCCAGAATACAGGATTTGGTATTAAATAACCTACAAGGGTTGATATGCCATAAAATCCAATCAAACTAAATCACATATTTAATATATATATATATATAAACAGGATTTGGTATTAAATAACCTACAAGTGTTGATATGCCATAAAACCCAACCAAACCAAATCATATACATTTAATATATATGTATAAACAGGATTCGGTATTAAATAACCTGCAAGGGTTAATATGCCATAAAACCCAACCAAACCAAATCACATATATCTAATATATATGTATAAACAGGATTTGGTATTAAATAACCTACAAGGGTTAATATGCCATAAAACCCAACCAAACCAAATCACATATATCTAATATATATGTATAAACAGGATTTGGCATTAAATAACCTACAAGGGTTGATATGCCATAAAACCCAACCAAACCAAATCATATAAATTTGATATATATAAAGAGGATTTGGCAATAAATAACCTACAATGGTTGATATACCATAAAACCCAACCAAACCAAATCATATACATTTAACATATATGTATAAAGAGGATTCGGTATTAAATAACCTACAAGGGTTTATATGCCATAAAATACAATCAAACAATCAATCAGAAATTCTGACAAAGAATAAACTCTTGGCAAGACTTGAATTTGCATTTCTCCTCTTTTCTTTAAAAGCAGATCAAATCCTGTCTATAAATTTATCAATTAGGAAAAATTAAGTTTAAATGGTTGGATTTGATCATTTGTCAATTGTAAAGCTCTAGTAGTAAAGTAGAATAGTTACAATTAGTGGAAAAAAAATGGGGTGGATTTAGTTTAGAGGCAGATATTTGATGAAAGAATAAAAGAATATTGATGGTCAGAGTAAGGTGTTGCAAAGAAAAAAAAAGGGGGGGGGGAATTATTTCTGTCTTGAGTCAGTGGGAAAAAAAGATCTAGTCTTACTGATTAACTTATTCTTTATTTTCAAACCATGCTGTTTACTGATGGCCACAGATTGGCAGTAGTCATGGACAGGTAAAAAATTAATAATGGGAATAATGTTTTATCTAATAATCTAAATAATCATGTCCAATATTAAGAGAATAAGATTCCACCATTACATAATTATTTGATAAAAGAACAATAGAACAATCAAACAAATATTAAAAAAGAAAAAAAATCCCAAACAAACTCCATACCTGGTAAAGCTAGTATAGCCAAGAGCCTCGAGCACATGTTTTGATATTCACAATTGCGTACAACAACTGGTTCATTTGGTATTTGTATAAGCTTCTCTTTGACCACTAAAGAAAACAAAAATTACGTATATTTTTAATACATTATAGACAGGTTTAAGTTAAAATGTAAACATTTAAAAAGCAGTGAGTATAAATATTTGAATTTAATGAAATTGCCATTTTATTACCCCCACCAAAAAACAAAAAACAAAAACAAAAAACCCCAACAAAACAAAAAAACTTACCATCTTCAATATCTGCCTTTTCTCTATCATCTTGATAAGCAAATAAAGAAAAATCACACTGGTTTGTAACGATACTGACCTGAAAGATAATCAAATTTCATTAAAACAATTGCTAAGATGATTTTTATATGTGGGTAATGAAGTAAAAGTGAAGATCCTCATTGAAGATAAATACATTTTATTGTGGATAGTTTTATATATGTGAGTGCATATTTGCCTGCTACATAAAATGTGATATTTTTAATATAATTAGGAGATACTAGTTTTTAGGTCTGGTAAGTGATCAAATGTTTGACATGCTACTTCATCTAACAAATATCCACATTTTATGTTATTATGTCTTGGGTCAACATTATATTTTTTAATATCAAGTTATGATCATGAATAAAAATTTTGCTTTAGATTTTGAAATAATTTTTGCCAGTTGTTTAAAAATATAACATTTCAAAGAGAGGAAAAATGATAAATTTGAAACATATTTTTCTTGATTTAATATCAGGGAATATTTCTAATTCTTTTATTTTTTGAAAATTTAACTGAATTAAAAAAAAAAAAAAAAAATCAAAAAAAAATCCACGGGTTGTAATGGTTAAAGCGATGAACTGCGGAATCGTAGTACGCGAGTTCGTACTCCAGTCGCGCTATTACGTTCACTTTCGGGCAAATACCCTTGGGAAAGGTATGAACCCCCTTATTCTCCCTCCAGCTATGGATAAATAGTAGGACGGACTAGGTTCTTCAGCCTTGGTGAGGCAACTAGTCTAGGAGAAGGAAAACTCTGAATTCAAACCTGTTAAACTCCGCTTAAAAATTGACCTTGTGTCATATCCTGCCCGAGCGGAGGGGTTGGTAAATAGTACCAAAGACTCAAAAAATGGTACTTGATGCCGCCTTGCTTAGTACTCAGCACTATAAGGTAAGGATCAAGGATAAAGTGGAGCAATCCAGGGAATTGAGTTACACCCTCTTCTACACCTCGGCATAATACCTATTGAAAAGGGAGCTTTGGGTCACCCTTGACTAAGGTCAATGACTAAGTGTCACAAATTAGTAATGTATACAATTTTTTAAAACTATGAAGCAATTTTGGGACATTTATACAAAAACAAAAGAATTTGGTTCAGTAATAAAATTGATGTAGAAAGAAATCAAAGACAAAAATAGCCAGTACAGTGAACCTGGATTCAACAAGCTTAAGATTTCAATTAATGACAGAATTGTTCCTTTGGAAATGACCAAAATTGTCAGATAACACTATAAAAATAAGTACTCTATACCAAAATAGTTATATGTTAATCTAACAACTATTAGGGATAAGAGGGTAAGATGGGGATTGGTTGGTTTGATTTCTTTGTTTAATGACATAATCTTTGTGGGTTATTTAATGCAAAAGCTATCCTTGTGCAAGAATAGCAGTGATACTATTTAACCAATAGCCAAGGGGATAAGGGAGTTCATATCTTTCTCAAGGGCATTAGTCTGAAAGTGAATGTAATAGCTTGACTGGAATTTGAACTCAATCACAAGGTGCAGTTCAGTACTTTAGTCATTACCCAACAAGACTCCCGCTAATAGGTGTAGTGGTAGATACAAATGATTCTCGAAAAGGAAAGCCTCCTATTTTTAAGGAAACTTGTTAATCACTGGTAATAATGCATAAACATTAGTGGTGACTATGTGGGAAAGTTTTTGTAGCAGGAAACATGCTTTATACAAGGGTATTATGTACTCCCTGTAGTATATTCTCTGTAGAAATAGGAGGCATTACTTTCAGAACACACACACACACACACACACACACACATACACACACGTGTGTGTATATAATAAATTCAAACAACTACTACTGCAAAGGCAACAGATGCAGTGCCACCAACACAGCCTACACACACACACACACGTGCGTGTGTATATAATAAATTCAAACAACTACTACTGCAAAGGCAACAGATGCAGTGCCACCAACACAGCCTACACACACACACACACACACACGTGCGTGTGTATATAATAAATTCAAACAACTACTACTGCAAAGGCAACAGATGCAGTGCCACCAACACAGCCTACACACACACACACACACACGTGTGTGTGTATATAATAAATTCAAACAACTACTACTGCAAAGGCAACAGATGCAGTGCCACCAACACAGCCTACACACACACACACACGTGTGTGTATATAATAAATTCAAACAACTACTACTGCAAAGGCAACAGATGCAGTGCCACCAACACAGCCAACACACACACACACACACACACACGTGTGTGTATATAATAAATTCAAACAACTACTACCGCAAAGGCAACAGATGCAGTGCCACCAACACAGCCTACACATACACACACACACACGTGTGTGTATATAATAAATTCAAACAACTACTACTGCAAAGGCAACAGATGCAGTGCCACCAACACAGCCTACACACACACACACACACACGTGTGTGTATATAATAAATTCAAACAACTACTACTGCAAAGGCAACAGATGCAGTGCCACCAACACAGCCTACACACACACACAGAGTAAGACTACATGAGAGAGAGGTAGATTGAGATAAATTTATAAACAAAGAGAAAAATTCTTACCTGTTCACACTGACCATAGAGATCTACTAAGCCATAGCATGGATAAGGAACATCTCTGGCGGCAATTCCCTGATCCAACCCATTTACATAAAGATGTAAACAATTATCATCATCTACCATGACCCCAACAACATGTCCACATTGTAAGGTGTCAAGATCAGGACCATACCGCTGTTTCACCTGTGAAATATATATAAAATTAGTCAATTGAAAAGAAAAACAAAGAAAAGAAAAAAAGTTCTGTAGCATCTTTTACTTTTAGATTAAGTATAGTTATTTATTAGTTTTGACTGATATTTTCTTTAACCTTAGTTTTTAAGATGTTTATTTCTTTTCTTTTTTTAAAATTAGATTTTATTTAGATTATCAATCTATCATAATTTCACTGATTCTGATTTACATTGTTCCTTGTAGAAAAAATTCTTGGTTTTACTTTTGAACTATATTTTCATTTAATTATAAACGAAATTAAAATCAATGTAAAATTTATTAGGGAAATTTTTAAAAATGCTAAACATATGGATACACAAGTTTTAAAATTCACATTAAATATCAATGAAAATTAGATTTTATGGTGTTAATACTTATCAAAATCATATGGAAATCAGACCTAACCAATAAAATGAAACGCAGTTTCTTCCAGGCAGCTGTCGTATCGATACTGCTGTATGGATGCACTACATGGATGCTAACAAAACGGCTGGAGAAGAAGCTAGACGGCAATTACACAAGAATGCTGCTGGAAATATTGAACAAGTCCTGGCGGCAACACCCCACAAGACACCAACTGTACGGCCACCTGCCTTCCATCACGAAAACTATCCAAGTTAGACGAACCAGACATGCAGGACACTGCTGGAGAAGCAGGGATGAGCTCATAAGTGATGTACTCCTATGGAGCCCCACATATGGCCAGGCAAAAGCAGGACGACCAGCACAAACATACATTCAGCAGCTATGT
>CAUZXS010001117.1:0-237500 GCA_963585895.1 Sepioteuthis lessoniana | reverse complement strand
GTTAATAATGTGAATATCAGGGAGAAAATATGACTTGACTAAAAAAAGAAAACAAAACCTCCCCATTCCACTGCTGCACTGATAGATGTTTGAAAATAAAAAGGAGGAATTAAAAATGACTCACCATGCAAATACAAACACCTCAAAAGTAGAAATAAATTTAATTTATATTTCTTCAACATAAATGAGGCACTGGAATAGAAAGAACCTTTTTCTAGGCAAAAAGATCAACCAGTAATTTTATACATAAGCTGTTCATATCAGTTCATATAAACTCTTATGAATTATTTTCCCTATCCCCAAAAAACTTCTGTGCTCATGAAGATAAAAAAGCTGCTATTTAAAATGACTAAATACACAGATTATTTCAGAAAAGGAATGAAATTTAATCTCTGATCCTTTAAAGAATTAAAATGAGTCCAAGAGATTAAGGACCTATTTTGTTATTCATGACATTATCAACTTAAAAAAAAAAAAAGAAAAAAAAAAGAAAAAAAAAAAAAAAGGAAAATCAGTTGAAAATGACAGCTTTTCCAGTCCTAACTGCAAGAAACTTTAACACTAAGTAATGAAGAAAGATAGAATTTTTGATAGATAAAAAGCTGAGGCACTTACTTCATAGTGACATGCTGCTACGTCTGAGGGCAGTGAAGCAGGAGTGGGGACACAGCTAGAATTCCCTTCTGTCAAAGCTCTACTAACAACAGAAATACTTTCAGTCTGACCATACAAGTCTATCACAGCAAATACATTCTGGAAATAAAAGTTGAAGTTTTCATTAATTGAAATTTAATCTGACAATACTTGAAAGAAATCAGGAAATATTAAAAAACAAAAATAAATGAACAAATAAACATGCAAGTATATACCAGGCAGCACGGGTAGCTGGCAATCCTTTATCATTTTATTTACGACACAGTCTCTACACACTTCAAAGATTCAATGCATGTTATCATAACACTTGAAACCTGTATAAGTTAATTTGACTGTATTAAACTTTGTGTCATTCAAAAAAATGATAGAAAATTCTGATATAAAAATTATCTGTCCAATGTCTACTGTTAAAAATAGAGATTTAAAGGAATACTAAATAATGCAGACTTTACCAAATTAATTGGCAAATTATGACCAACTTAAGTAACCTGAGACTGATCACACATGTGAGCTTAATTTACTTGCCACAAGGGTAGGAATTGAGGATATGGAAGATTAATCAATATAAAAAAATATTAAAACAAATACAACATAAATTTTGCACCATATGAAACATTCTGGAAGAAGTATATTGAATGTCACGGAAACTATTTTGAAAAATATAAATGCACTTTTCATTGTTCCTTTTTATAAATATAGTTTCAGTTTTGATACTTTGTGAACACATCTCGCATTGAAAAGCATGTAAAAAATGTTCAACACCAAATTTACTGATTAAAATTCATAATTACTTTTTATCTCTTAAATATAAAACTTATATGAATTTACTTTAAAAATAGTTGTGTTTTGGTCTACTTAGTAATAATGTATGTTAACATCTTTTTTTTTTTTTTTTATTGGTGGGGCCTGATTTATGGTAAGCAAAGCAATATCGATTTTCTGTTTGAAAAAGATTGCCCATACCTGGTTTATAAATATTAAATATATTCAGATTCAAATCAACAAAAGTTTACAAGATACCAACGAAACAAGTGGCTATACTGTGTGCTTACTTTAGGAATGTTTGAGGCAGCAACTCCAATGTCTTCACCATTGATACAGATATGCATTGTTGCGTCACTGCAACGTTTTACACCGATATGGTTTCCAACCTGGAAATAGAAATTTGAAAAAAAAGTTTGTTCTATCTCAAAAACAAGGAAATAATTAATTGAATCATAAATACAATATATCTGTTGTGACTTGATAAAAAAAAAAAAAAAAAAAAAAAATTAAATAAGATAGGTTATTAGGTTTAATGGCATATCAACTCTTGATGCTTATATATATATATATATATATATATATATATATATATATATATATATATATATTTAATTCCATGGAATTTACACTGTGACCCCCTGGTTTCATGTAGTCTTTTTTATAAAAATTCCATGAAACCCAGGGGTTGCAGTCTAAATTCCATGGAATGAAATATTTATAAATAAGTTGACGACCGTAGTCAACGGGGGCCAGAAGGTTCCCTTTTCAATAGCTACCACACTGAGGTGTAGGGGAGGGCGCTACTGCTTTCCCTGAATATCTCCCCTTTACCTTTGATATGTACCTTATATTGCTGAGTGTTAAGCAAGGAGGTATCAAGTACCATTTTTAAAGTCTTTGGTATGACGTGACCTGGGACTGAACCCAGGTCTCCTGAACAATTGGTGGACACTCTACCCACTAGGCCAATGAGTCGGTAAAATATATATATCTAATATATATTTATTTATTATTATTATATATTAACTCTATCCTAGATATTGAGCACTCTCCATATTATATTGCACTTGGTTCAACACAAAACCGCTAAGTGATTTAGTGACAGCCAACACTGCTATAATATATATATTATTTGTAAGTGAATAGTTGAAGCTTATTTGTTTATACATAGCTAAATAGTTTCAAGTATTATTTATTATTTGCAAACAGTTAAATAGTTTCAAGTATTGCTATTTAACATTAGAATTTCTATTTAATATTAATAACAATACCAAGTAAGGGTTTGAACAGTTCTATTTAACCCATGGATTGGACCCTAACAGGTACTGCCACTCTGGGTCAGAGTGAACCAGAAAGTAATGGTAATGAAAGTGTACTCCACATTCCCCAAACGTCAAAAATGGAGAGTCACCACCAGATTAAGTTTTAATGTCATACTTAGGACATTAAAATGGTTTAAAGTGTTAGTAACACTAATAATTCTAGTGAACATTATTCATTTATTTGCACAGTTAAATAGTTTCAAGCGTTGCTATTAAATACTGTTAATTCAGTTGAACATAGAATTGCCCTTTAAACATTAGAAAGTAATAACGATTTTAATTTAGCAATAACTAAAATAATGATTTTAATTTAGTAATAACTTCTATAAAACTCAATTTTATCTTGTAACTTTCTGCATTATACCAAGTCAAAATAATTATCCTGAAATATGTTGAATACAAAGTTTCAGCATTTTTAGGGGTTCTAAAATATTCAAGATGTTGAAAGATGTTAAAATTTAACATTTCACCAAGAGCAAATTGAAATTTGATATTTGACAACAAAAACATATCTTATTTCAACATTCTAGATACTTTCATACATTTCAGAAGAAAAATAAACATGGTAAATGTTCTAAAATTTGTATAAAAGTTAATTTTATTATAATCTGTGCTATTATTAAGAAAATTTAGAGAAAACGCTGATGTAAAAATAGTGTCCACCATATGGAACTAGAGATATTTGTGTTTGAAAGTTGTTTATATTATTTAAAAGAGTGTCGTGTAATTGGTATAAGAAAAAATGTAATGTAATTGAGTAAGAAACTTGTAACCATCTTTAACATTTTTCTATTTATAGTAGTTTATCTTTTCATTTTAAATATATTAAGACTAGTTTGCATTGGATGTTTCAATTGTTTTTGTTTGATTTCTATCCCACTAACCAAATTTTAATAACATGTGAGTAAAATAAGATCGTTGATTTTGCTATGGCATTCATATTTTTTCATTTAATTTTGTTAATTCTTGTTCAGTGTTTTTCCCAATTTTTACAATATAAACATATTGTACAGGTATTCATTTTTCTTACTGGATGTATAATGTACATAATATAAAAGTTTTCTGTTTATCTTATCAATCATAATTGAAATTAAAAGCTCAAAGAATTAAAGCAAGGGAAAAAAATTAACTTACCTGTAATCTATCAAGTGAAGGTACATAATTTTCTCTGATTACTGTACTGTTCTTCTTAACATCAGACCCACTCACTACCCAGGTGGCCTTAGACGTGAGATCCTCAATAGACTCAGGTAGCAAAGTATGAACAGTAGAATCAGTTACAGACAGTGTGGTCAATCCTAATTGCAAAGAACCTGACCATAAAGGTGATAACTGCTCAATTTTCACCTGAGGAGAAAAAAATTAGAAAAAATTAAAATATTAAAAATACAAAACCATTATAAATACACTTATCAAATCTCTCTGCATGAGCAGGATGCAATAAAAACTGCTTAAAAATTGACCTTAATAGAATTTTCCTTCTCTTAGACTGGTTGCCATACTAAGGTTAAAGAGCTCAGTCATTGTACTATTTACCTGTAGCTGGAGGGAGAATAGTTGGATGCACCCCTTTCCCAAGAGAATTAGCCTTATTTGAAATGCAAATAGCTTCGTCCAGGATTTGAACTTGGATCATCATGTCCATTTCCTAAGACAATAACCATTAGATCATAAACACCACCAGTTCTACTATAAAAGATACTCCCCAACCAGCAAGTTTTAACTTAGAATATGTAATATAATGTAGCATTAAAATAACTTTGGATGAAAACATCAATAAACACTGTATATTGTATATTTGGAGGTACCCGTGGTGTAATGGTTATTGTCGCAGGATGTGAACACGACGACACGAGTTCAAATCCTGGACGAGCCTGATTACATTTCACATAGTACTAATACCCTTGGGAAAGGTATGAAGCCAAATATCCTCCCTCCAGCTATGGGTAAATAGTAGGACAGACTAGGTTCTTCAGCCTTGGTGAGGCAACTAGTCTAGGAAAAGGAAAACTCTGAATTCAAACCTGTTAAACTCCGCTTAAAAATTGACCTTGTGTCATATCCTGCCCTAGCGGAGGGGTCGGTAAATAGGATAAACACTGTATATTGGAATTCAATTAAAACAATTTCAACTATTAAAAACTTATTTCTATGCAGCCTTTTATATTTGAACTCAAAAAATTCATATATGCACAAATTTTAGACGTGCAATCTTACTGAGCTCAAAATGTGCTTACAGTGTATTGCAAAATATTGCCTAATCAAAAAAGAAGAAAAAGAAAAAAGAAGTCTTACCTCAAATAGTTCATCATATCTGAGAGGATCAGAACTGAAGACCAAAGCATTTTTAAAGTTTCTTGTTCGGGAAGCAATACTACCATTTTGTTTTATTACCACATTCTTGCCACAACATTGACTAAAGCGATGACAAACTTCTGGAAAAAACAAAAAAACACTATATAATTTTGTAAAAATTTAATAACTGAAGGTAGATTTTAATCTAAAAAAAAAAACCAAACAAAACAAAACCAAAAAAACCTTTCACATTGTATGGCATATTAAACATAAGTTGACTTTTAAAATATATTCACATGTTGAAGTAAATATTAATCATACTTTATATTTGAATTAAAAAAAAAACAAACCTAAAAAAGCAGAAAATTTACTTCCAACACCAGACAAAAGTTTCATTTATTTATTTAGAGGACAATGAGTTTATACTTTTCTCAAGGCAATTAGTTAAAAAAATGAACATAATAGAATGACTGGAGTTTGAACTTGTTTACTTTGAGGCTACAGTCCAACATTTTAACTATTATACCACAGGGACTCCCACAAAACATTCTTTTTTTAGAACTTCAGTACTAGGATCTCCACTATATATTTGTCACTGCCTCCCATCAGACAGGACTTGACCCGAAGGTCAATTATAGTAGGGGTTTAGGGGAGAGGAAATTTGGACTATGATGTAGCTTGCCCATCTGAAGGTGACCCAGCACAAGGGTGGGGGGTGGGGGCCTGCCCTACAGCTTCAAGTCTGCCTTTGTTGGACTGTGCCCGTACCAAAAAAAAAGTACTTTAAAACCTGTGTAATCATTGCAATAGTTATTTACTAACCTTAGCTTAGTTGTAGCACAAAACCAGAAGTATAGACACTCTGGGAGAATCAAACTTATAAATAATCTGCTAAACTAACTTGGTAACCATTACTCAATGTGAGATGGCCAATAAAGACATGTTGAAAAGCATCAATGAAAGATCAACAAAGAAAATGTAACATCAATAAATTTACATGACACAGAACATGTGTTGTGGTTAGTAAATGTATATTTATTTCATTCATACATGTATGAAAATCCTCAAGAAAGAAAATTTTTAAAACTTGTTGCTTAAATGTTTTAGATATCAAAGTAATTGCTTCTAAATCCTGGGTGCTTACATAGCTGAAACTCCTGCATCCACAAGTCATATTTATAAAAAGAAATTCTAAAGTCAGACTGTCTAAATATTGAATATTAATAAAAACATAGCTAATAGGGACACATTTCATGTAAACACTTAAATACTGTAATTAAAATTTTAAACATTCTTTCTTCTATTCTTAGTGAATATATATTACCTCAACTGACCAACATAAAATATTCCTACAACAAAGATCATATTTACATGAAAGTAAAGATTGCACACAAACCTGTATTGACAGGCAAAGCTAGGGACTGGTCCATTTCAGCACTTGTTATATTGTTGTCTGTAGGGATGGAACTGGATCCTGAAGTAATGGTCACTTGGGCACACTGGCCATACAAATCAATCACAGCATACAAACCTAAAACAAGAATGTATATCACCATCAGTGCCACATGAAAAGAAATGAAAATAAGATTATCTATTTATTTATAAGAAATAATGTTAAATTATCACTAAATGTCAGACTATGTTAAGCCTTATTTTGTCTGAATTTTTGAGATCATTATTATAGATTGATGTACTCAGATTATCTCATTTGTAATTATCACAACTTTTCAGATATCGTACCCAATGATCTTCAGAAGGGTTACTATGACAAACACCTGTGGAAGTTTGGCAGGTATAATATATTCAAAACATTGTGACTATAATAACCAACAAGATGAGGAAAAACTTTAGAAAACCTTATAATTATCTCTACATAGAAATGTTTGTTTCTCAGCAAAGAACTCAAAGTAGCTTTTGTAGTTGTGAAAGTAATTAATATTTTTTTAACAGAATTTTCTAAAGACTATGATAAAAAATAAAGCTAAGGTGAAATATTGTGTATTTGGTAGATGAGTAAAATAATTTATTTGGTCATCAAAGAAACATGCAATCTAATTTTATACTGAGAGAATATTATGTCCTCTCTCTTTAAATAATTTTGAACATTTTTTGGTTGACTGCAATTTTCATTTGGTTTAATTGGAAGTACCAGCTGTTTGAATAATTTTTTTTGAAGGACCACATAAAGAATTCTCTTAAAATTACACCATATACACAGCATCACTTTCTTTGGATGAAGACTGGCTTTGGTACAGTTAATGTTGGTTCATTTAGTTTTCTTCTAGAGTTTTTTTTATATTCAATATATTGTAGAGTATATACAGTTTGTTACCCCCCTCCCCCCAATATATGGTCCTGTAGGATTTTTTTCACTCATATGAAAGTCATACATAAGTGACTAACATAACAAAGCTGGTACAAATGATCTTCAGTGCTTGATTTGGATATTTTAGGTATGCTTCTTAACTCCTACATCATGTTTGTTTATTATTTGATACTAATAATAAAAAGCTTCATATAGTAACCATTCACAGCTATATTTTTAATGTAATGATGAAAGAGGTTTAAACTAAGACATCTGTGTCTGGCAGTGAAATTTAAATCATTTTATACTCAATGTTTTTTTTGTATATATTCTGTAAGCTCAGAAACAGAATCCAAGGAGTTTCATGATTAAGTATAACACATTTGTTTTTAAAACTAACTTTAATATTTTTTAAAAAGTTGTTTTTTCCCTCCTTTTTTCTTTTTAGTTTCTTTTAATTATTCTCCTTCAGTCATTGAATTAAACTGGAGATTCATTCTTGGTTATAATTTTTTTTTCTTCTCGACAAAATATATAGAATACAAATGAAATTTTTATTGGACAACTGAGACATAATTTTGATGACCCCTTCCCCAAAAAACATTTATACTTTTACACATTTGATTTACATACATTTTTTTTTTATTAGACTATATGAAGAAAGAAGAAAAGAGAAATATAGTTACCATAGTTACCTGAAGGTAAATCTCTACACACTACACCTTGGTCGTCTCCATTTAAATAATAATGAAGATTTCCTTCTGATGTGCGCATCATACCAATCCGGCACCCAATGGATACACAATCCAGATCCAAAGGATAACCATTCCTTATTGTTGATCCATCTTGCATAATTGCAGAACCACTGAAAAAATGAAGATATTTATTAGAAAATAAAACAAATAGCACCTACTGACAAGCTTGGTACAAGTGTCTGTAGTGAACAATGCTTTAGCATTGTTTGGGTAGGTACAAATCTATAGCTTATCCTCCTCTTCTTGGAATTGAGTGTTAAGACATAAAACTGTTCTTGAGTAAAAAATCTGCTACATATTTGAGATTTCTATTTGGTAAGTTATGTAAGCAAAATAGATTATTTTCATGATTGTTTATTGGAGCATACCATGTATTAAAATAAAATATTAAAACTATAATTTTTTTTTCAAATCAAAATATTGTCTCATATATAAATTATAGATTTTTCTTTTTGTAAAAAAAAAAAATTAAAAAAAATAAAAAAGATAAATTTTTTGCAGTTCACACCAGTATTAATATTAAAACTATAATTTTTTTTTCAAATCAAAATATTGTCTCATATATAAATTATAGATTTTTCTTTTTGTAAAAAAAAAAAATAAAAAAAAATAAAAAAGATAAATTTTTTGCAGTTCACACCAGTGTTAGAGTCTTCAAGAGTTTTTTTTTTTTTTTTAAATTTGTTCAGACCTCAAAATTCAGATAGAACCAATTTATATTGAATATTATACAAAATACTTATGAAATGGCTTAATACACCAAATGAAAAAGTATTTAATATAGTTTATGGGTGAAAAAATTGTCACAAAACAAGTATTTTAAAGGTTCCTTTTAACTGGTTTTAAAAATAAAACGATTACCAATTATCTGCCCTTGTCAACTTAGCAAATAAAATATAGGTCATATTAACCTATTAAAATATAAAAAAAAAAAGACAGGATATGAGTATTTTAAAAAATAATATAAAATAAGGTTAACACATTCTTTATTTTTTGAATTTTTAGAAATAAGAGAGGAATGTGTATATTTTGTGAATGATAATTTGTTATAAAGTAATGTATATAAATATTTTGTTTATAACTTAATAACTCAATAAAAGTGACTGGCTTTTTAAAAATATATATAAAATGTAGAAAAAATTATACTATGAAAACCCAAATTTGAACAAGACCTGGAAGCAGCTTTCCACAAAACAGCAGCTGAATAGCTAACTGCCAATCATCTCAAACTAACCAAGTAAGATGAACAAGACAAGTTGGAAAAGATAAACACAAAAATGATGTTCTGTGGACTCCTACATGTGGACATACCAGTGTTGATCAAAGAGCAAGGACTTAATATATCGGCTCTGTGAAGACACTCAATATAGTCTAGAGGACCTGCTAAGAGTGATGAACAATAGGGATGGAAGGTGAGAGAAAGTCCAGGAACTCTGTCCTATCAGCATGACTTGATATATATTCACCAAATCCTCTGCATGAACAGGATGTGACACAAAGTCAATTTTAAGCAGAGTTTAACAGGTTTGAATTCAGAGTTTTCCTTCTCCTAAACAGGTTGCCACACCAAGTAATAGAGCCTAATTTGCCTATTTACTCATAGCTGGAGGCAGAATGGATGCATACATTTCCCCAAAAGGTATTAGTGCAATGGAAAGCACAAACAGCTTAGTCCAGAATTTGAAGATGGGTTGGCATGTCTATTTCCTACAATGATAATCATTACACAAGGAACACCTCCATGTATATATATATATATATATATATATATATATATTTATTACACACACACACACACACACACACACACACACACACACAATATGAGAGAAAAATAATAGTTTAGAGGTACCATAAAATACTCCTAAGGTACTCTGGGTTAGTGGTACTTATGCTTTGGCTCAAAAACCATGCTTAACTCCTGAGTCATCATTTTATGAAGACTTTGTTGATATCATAGCTTTTTTTTGCAACAGCATATATATTTTATTTCATAGTATTGAATTAATTTAGAGGGCTATTGTAATGTGAAATAGTAATTATTTGGCTCTAATTAATTTCAAAGTAAAACTTCATCGTCAGAGACTTTTTTTAAAAAAATAAATGAACAGAATGTTGGAGGTGCAAAATTTCTTCTTTAAAAATGTAAACATGGTGTCATGTGGAGTGTTAGAATGCCATGTTGGGTGCTGTGACCACGGTGCCATGCAGAATAAACATAACTTCAGTGGTCCTAATCAGTTTCATTTTATTTTAATCTTTTATTTAAATATGTATGTAAAATGTGCATGTTAATTAATGATATATTCAGTATATAATTCTAACCTACTGTTAGTCTGAGGGTGTAACTTGGCTATTAATAAGTAAAGTAGGCGACCATAGTCGAGGGTGACCCGAAGGCTCCCTTTTCGATAGCTTACTACACCAAGGTGTAGGGGAGGGCGCTACTCCTTTCCCTGGATTGCTCCACTTTACCCTTGATCCGTACCTTATAATGCTGAGTGTTAAGCAAGGAGGCATCAAGTACCATTTTTTGAGTCTTTGGTATGACTCGACCTGGGATTGAACCCAGGTCTCCCGGGCCATTGGCGAACACTCTAACCACTAGGCCAATGTCCGGTTGGCTATTAATAAAGCTTCCTTAATTCTGAGATTACCAACATTACGTACCATTGCTTTTATTTCAATGGAAAAATTATCATTTTTAATTAAATGTTTATGGAATGAGGATGCACAAGTGTTGAGATGTTCTTTAATTCTGATGTGGAGGGGGTCTGATTGTACTTCCTATATAAAAATTATGGCATCTTAAGCAAAATAAATGATAAATAGTTTAAGTTTTTTGGCATATGTCTGGATCCCTTATTGGGCAGTTGCCTAGAGTGCATGCTGTGATAGTATTGTGATTTTTCTTTGTTAGGTATTGGCATAGTGAGGGTCCATTAAAATAGAAGCAATATGAAATTGATTAGGACAACTAAAGTCACATCTATTCCGCAAGGCATTTAAATACCTCATGTGGCACCATGGTCCCAACACCCCATGTGACACCATGTTTACAAGATTAGAAAAAATTTGAACCTCTAACGTCGCATTCATTTAATAAAAAAGTCTCTGATGATGAAGTTTTACTTTGAGATTAATTAGAGTCTAATAATTATTATTTCGTATTGCAAATAGCCCTCTAAATTAATTCAATACTACAAAATCAAATAATTCGTGCAAGGCTTCAAGCAAATTACAAGAGACAGAGAAAAAAAAATTTTTTTTCATACCTCAACATCCAGGTATCATATTCAATATCAGTCATAGTGGCAGGAAACTCTAGTTCTTCAGGTTTTATCAGAGAAACACCTAAAGAAGAAAAAAATGCAATATAAAAATTTATAATTCTTGTAGCACATAAATATTTTGGTTTTAAAATATAAACTTGTGTAAAGGAAAAGCTGAGTATGACTGATAATATAAAATAGTACAATTTATGTCAAATATAATTTTTAAATCTACAAGTTATTTTAGAAAGTTTAGAAATGGTCTAATTATTTATCAATACTAACTTTATTTTATCACATAGTTAATTTTATGACAACAATCTTGGTCAAGCTCTTTTGCAAACAGCATGAGATCAGAAAGTTTTAATTTTTTATTTGGCTAAGTTGATTTATGAGTATTAACAGTAGGACTTTATATTTTTGACGAAAAAACTCTTTTATATACACAAATATGAAATTCAAATACTCATGTAAATGTAGTTAATATATAATTGAAATTAAAGTTCAGATATGCATTGAGTAAATTTAATTTAAAATTTTAAGAGTTTAAACCAAAATTATAAAGTTCTGACAAGTATCATCCTCTAAAATTTTCAATAGGATAAAACTATTGTCTATAACTTAACAGTTAATTTAAAAAGAAAAGTCAATATCTTTTTTGTTTTTAATATTGTTGACACATTTATGCTGGTCCATTCTACAGTTTTTTTCAATTGCACTGTACTTATAGAAAAAGAAGGCCTTTTCCCCAGCAATGTAAAGCATAAAAGCAAAATATTAGCAAATAAAAATGTATAAATCCAGCAAAAGAGCAATGCTTAAAATCAGTTATTGTATTTTTTCAGCTATGGATACAACTTCCTCCAATCTTTTATTCAGTTTTATTATAAAAAAAAAGAGAAAGTTTTTATATAAATATTGGAACAAATTGCACATAGAAAAAAATACAACAAAAAACAAACATATTATAACATTAACATGTTGTTTTGATGATTTAAAAACTTATTCGCTACAATTTTTTTTTGCTTTAATACTGCAAGAAAAAGACCTTTTGTTCATACAGACAGTACACTGAAGGAAGTGTGTAGAATGGATGGGTCAAAATGATGTCTTTAGAATATCAAATATGCTATAGCTGAAAAAAGTATCTAAGTATTTTAACATATAAAATGTATTTTAATGAATAAGATTCAAAATAGTTAACATTAATTTTAAATTATTCATTTATAAGGAAGACAGAATAAAGCATTTTATGAAATTAAATAATTGACAACTACAAATAATATTAAAAGATAAATATATATTAAGAGTGAGAAAAAACGTGATTAAGAGTGAGAAAAAACGTGATTAAGAGTTTAAAGTCTAATCATAGGTCGTACTTTCATACTACAGAAAATAAAAATTGTTAAATAATCAAAAATAAAAATACTGTACCAGCTTCTATAGAACCAGACCATCTGTCCACCATTTTTTCAATAACGACTTCAAACAGCTCATTATCTTTTAAAGGTCGGTTACTCATCACAATAGCATCATTGAATTCTCCAGTGGCATTTGGTCTGGCGGCAGTTTTACCATTGTTCATTACAGTAGCATTGGTACCATGGAGATGGTGGAAACGTAAGTCATCACCATCTGTGGTAATACTTGAATCCATCTCTGGTGAACTTAAAGTTTCTGAAAAGCAACAAGAACAAAATAATTAAAAACATATTGAAAACAAAACAAAACCACCACCAAATCATTTTTAGTTGTATCGTTTAATATGTAGTAATACTTGAAAAAAAGGATTAGCACAGATAACATCCTTCATATTAAGGGAATAATTATCCAAAAAGTATTAGGTTATAAATCTTAAGTTTCATGAATTAAAATTTTTTTAAAACTAGATACAAAAATCAGTTTTTTAAAAAAAATAGAGTATACATATATATGTATATGCATAAGCAACCTTTAGCAGTTATTAAGTTTGGTTTTATAGCATATCAACCATTGTAGGTAATTTAATGCCAAATCCATTTTCAAACAATCCAGCTTAGCATAAGTACATGATTTAAAAACAGTTAATTTCAAACAATTTAGTTTATCATAATTACACAATTTAATTCTATTTGACCCATAGATAGGACCCTATCAGGGGTTACCACTCCGGGCTAGAGTGAACCTGGGAGCAATGGCAATGAAAGAGTACTCCATATTCCCCAAAGCTCCAGCATCATTCGAACCTCACCATCAGACTGTTTAGTGTCTTATCCAGGACACTTGTTGGGGGAGTTTCACCCTGCTGCAGAGATGCAGTTGATATGTTCTGCAGCCCCAGTTGACTGGGCCAAACAGTTATTAAGCTCAATGTCAAGTCATAGTGTATTTGTAGAATTTATATTATAATTTTAGATAAAGAGAAGCACTTTATAATTAGCATTTAATAATTATCTCCCTAAGAAATTTTAATGATCAAGATAAGACCATATATATTTATTAAGTTGTAAAGTGGATAAGAAATTACATTATTCTCTAAGAGCATTTTAACACTATTATGCTAACAACATTCTTACTACAATGTACCATTTTTTTCTGTTATAAAAATAGGAATATTAGGATATAGATTAAGAATATGAGTTAAATAAGCAAAATACAGGGTGTTTAAAAAATTTGATATAATTTGAAATGTAAATATCTGAGTAACAATATAGTTTTTTTCCCCTGTATAATAATTATTTTACAATTTTTTTGTTTTCTCTTCAAAATTTTCTTGTAGTTATTTTGGTTAGATTAATTATTAGAAAATGTTTTGTATATCTCACCTGACTGATCTACAATAGTTGCTTCAGCTGCTTGACCATAAAGGTCAATAACTCCATAGACATACTCAGGGACATTTGTGGCTGCCATTCCTTGATCAACATGGTTAACAAAAAAATGTAGTGAACTATCACTTTTCCGCATCACACCAACACGATCATTTATCTGAAGGAAAAAAAAGAAAAAGAAAAAAAAAAAGAAGATTTGAAAAGAGGGAATAGTAAAAAATTTAAGTTATTTCACTAGTTATTCAATTTATGAAAGGAAAAACAACTGCTATTTACATCTAAAAGATAGGTTATCTGGTTTAATGGCATATCAACCCTTGATAGTTACTTAATGCCAAATCCTGTTTATACATACATACATACATATGATTTGTTAATGAATACTTTGTGGTTAATTTATTTTGAAATGAGCAGAAGCATATTTGTTTGTACTTAGTTAAATGGTTTCAAGTATTGCTATCTAATAATTCTATTTGATATTAATCATTTGGTTGGTTTGGATGTTCTGTTTTATGGTGTATCACCCCTTTTCAGGTCATTTAACACTGAATTAAGGCATTTTGATAAACGTTTCAAACAATTCTGTTAAGTATAGTTTTTTCTATACACAGTTAAATGTCAAAACAGTTCTATTTCAAACAATTCAGTTTAGCATAATTACACAATTTAATTCAATTTGACCCATAGATAGGATCCTATCAGGTGCTACCACTTTGGGCCAGAGTGGAACTGGGAACAATGGCAATGAAGGAGTACTCCGCGTTCACAAAGCTCCAACATTACTGGAGCTTCACCATCAGATTGTTTAGTGTCATATCCAGGACACTTGTTGGGGAAGGCTTGCCTCTCTGCAAAGATGCAGACAGTGTATTCTGCAGCCCCAGCTGACTGGGCTAATTTATCATTTATTTGCATACAGTTAAATGGTTCCAAGTAATTGGTATTTAACATTAGTAATTCTATCTATCAAGTATTCTATCTAATTTAATACTATTTGACCTATGGATGGGACTAACAAGTTCAACCATTCTAGGAATAATGGCAAGAAAGAGGTACTCAAAATTCCGGAAAGCTTCAGGACTAGAGCCTAATCATCAGATAGTATAGTGTCATATTTAGGACACTCATGAGTGGGGGTGGGGTCTTACTCCTCTGTAGGAATGCAGTTGGCCTATTCTACAGCTTCAGCTGACAAGGGAGGTGTTTAAAAGAATAAGAGTAAAAATTACCTAAAATATTAAGAGAAATAAAGTAATCTAGATATAACAGAAGTGATGGGAAATGAAGGTTAAAAAAAGTTATTAAATATTCCCATCCTCTGAAATGGTATTAACTATTCCGTTCCAACCAACCAAATAAGCCATTTCTTTCAAAATAATAAATTAATGGAGGAAGAGAAAGTTAGAAGGAAGAGAAAGTTAGGAGGAGGAGGAAATTAGATGAGGAAGTTAGAAGAAAGAAGACAAGATTGAGAGGAGGAAGGAAAGTGTGATGAAGCTAGTGAGAAGAGAATGAGAAGGAAGAGATACAGAATGAGATACAAAAATGCTTGCTTACCTTGAGTCTGTCTAAACTTTGTCCATACTCATCCATGACTGTAGTCCCATTGTGCATGACCCCATTAGTAGTCATCATCCAGGTGCCAGAACGGACATTGGTCATGGTAGAAGGGAACTCCAGACTCGTGGGCGAATGCGTTGTCACACCTATTTCTATAGAACCAGCCCACTTATCAATCATTTTGTCGATACGCACCTCAAATAACTCATTAGGCTTGAGCGGGCGATTGGTCAGCACTACACCATAGTTGAAATCTTCATGAGCACTGAGAAAAAAAAAAAAAAAAAATTTTTTTATTGGATAATTAGATTCAAACTCACTAGGTCTATTCAGTTGTACTTCACTTAGTATACTAAACCCTAGAGAGGAGGTGATTTATACTTCACTTAGTATACTAAACTCTCGAGAGGAGGTGATTTATACTTCACTTAGTATACTAAACCCTAGAGAGGAGGTGATTTATACTTCACTTAGTATACTAAACCCTAGAGAGGAGGTGATTTATACTTCACTTAGTATACTAAACCCTAGAGAGGAGGTGATTTATACTTCACTTAGTATACTAAATCCTAGAGAGGAGGTGATTTATACTTCACTTAGTATACTAAACCCTAGAGAGGAGGTGATTTATACTTCACTTAGTATACTAAACCCTAGAGAGGAGGTGATTTATACTTCACTTAGTATACTAAACCCTAGAGAGGAGGTGATTTATACTTCACTTAGTATACTAAACCCTAGAGAGGAGGTGATTTATACTTCACTTAGTATACTAAACCCTAGAGAGGAGGTGATTTATACTTCACTTAGTATACTAAACCCTAGAGAGGAGGTGATTTATACTTCACTTAGTATACTAAACTCTCGAGAGGAGGTGATTTATACTTCACTTAGTATACTAAACCCTAGAGAGGAGGTGATTTATACTTCACTTAGTATACTAAATCCTAGAGAGGAGGTGATTTATACTTCACTTAGTATACTAAACCCTAGAGAGGAGGTGATTTATACTTCACTTAGTATACTAAACCCTAGAGAGGAGGTGATTTATACTTCACTTAGTATACTAAACCCTAGAGAGGAGGTGATTTATACTTCACTTAGTATACTAAACCCTAGAGAGGAGGTGATTTATACTTCACTTAGTATACTAAACCCTAGAGAGGAGGTGATTTATTCTTCACTTAGTATACTAAACCCTAGAGAAGAAATAAATTATACTTTATCTAGTTTCCTAAATCCTACAGTTGTGTTTAGCATAGTGGTTATTAATGTAGGAAATGGAATTAGTAACAGATTCACCTCCTGCCCAGTTTATTTAAAAAAACAAACAATCATGAAATGAGGTGTACTCATGGCGTGATGGATAAACTGTTGGACTGTGAGACTGAAGTAAGCAAGTTTAAACTCCAGTCGCAATATTATGTTCACTTTCGAACAAATACCCTTGGGAAAGGCATGAACCTCTATATCCCCCCCCAATTATGGGTTAAATTGTGCCACTACTGTTCTTATGTAAGGATGGCTTTGGATTTAAATAAATCACAGAGGATGATATGCCATTAAACAAGGCAACCAAACCATAGAATTTTAGTTTTAAATTCTAATTCCTTTAATGACCAGAGCATGTAACCAAAGGAAGACAAACTTTTTGCTTGTTGCGTGAGAGATTCTACTAGAGTTTTCTTAATCAGTATATGACAGAGAAATTGTCCTTCATATCTTATGAATATTTATTATGTTTTAATATTAGGCAAATTAAACCCAATTAAAAGAACAACTTGGATTTGAATTTGGTTGGTTCTGATTCTCTAATAATTGAAGAATGGTAGACTAGTTTTAAATTTGTTTCTCTGCTTACTCTTGTCTGAGACTATCTGAATACTAAATGCTAATATCAATATCCAAATATGATTTGACAGGTTAACTCATGATGTGCCTCAAGGCCAGATTCAAACCCTATCTCTATTTAATTATCCTTCATCTCTGACTAGGTTTACTAAAAAGCACAGAACACAAACCTCAGTTTTTTTTTCTCAGTTTTTGACACCTGCTAGCAAAGTAGGTAATTCTTTTCTTATAATTCTATTCTGAGTATGAAAATCTTGCTTTAAATTATGTATTTTTATGCAAGGGACATCTGCCCAATATTGCAGCGAGGAGTGCAAAGTCATCTATAAGTTTGATCAGACACATGGAAGGGTATCAAAATATGCCACATACTGTAGCTCACAATAGAATGATTAAATGTCACAAGTCTGTGAACAAGTCTGCAGGAAAGAAGCTGGCCTGTTGAGCCATCTGCATCCACAGATTTGTGCAAGACAGAAAAATTGGATAGAAGGCTACCTTATTACAAGAAGTGGCAATCATATCTTATGGAGTTAAACATATCTAAAGAAAAATCTGCTAAAACACACACACACATATATATTCACCAACAGCAAAGAACACTAATCATTTATCTAAAATTTTTAACACTTGTCTTTATCAACACTGAGTAAAAATAAAAAAAATTGTTCTTAATCTAAATTATCATTTTCTTATGACTTTATTTATCTTGGGATTAACTTAATAACACGTTAATCTTTTAATCAAAATTTGGAATATTTGCGTTGTCAGTTTAAATAGGTATAGAAAATTTCCTTATCCTTAATTCAAAATCTAGGTCAAACACTATGTATCACCTGACATAATTCCTCTACATCCTAAATTCTATTGTTTAAAAATCTGGGTCAGACTTATCCCCTATGTTAGCCTCTGATAATTATTAATAATAATCTAAAAATTAAACTACTTTAATCACTATCTTCCTTTTTTTTTATAAAATTCCCATAATTCATTATAGGACACTAGACATGATTATATTTAGAAAAAAAAAAAAAAGTGTTGACTTACTTGGGTCGAAATGCTGTCCTATGCCCATTAATCACTGCAGCATGAAACCCACAGTACGGATGGAATAACAATTTGTCTGCGTTAACTACAAAACAATGGAAATTATCATTTCTTTAAAAAGTTTTATATAGAAAGCAGAAGTTAGATATAAAAGTAGCATTTAACTTTTTTAAAAATTGAAAAAAAAAAAAAAAAAAAGTTTGTTATGAATACATCATTTTAAGAAATATGATATAAATATGTGATCTTAACACAAACACTTTTGTTACAAGAGGTTTAATAGTTATTTATCAAGTTTGTAGCACAAGTAAAGAAGTATAAGGCACTCAGTGAGAACTAAACTCAGTTTTAAAAAGTATTATATAGAAAGTGGAGGGATGATAAGATATAAAAGTAGCACTTAGCTTTCTTTTTTTATTATGTTTAGAAATATAATGCAAATATGTGATCTTAATGCAAACATTCATTTACAAGAGGTTTAATAGTTATTTAATAAACTTAATTGTAGCACAAATATAGGGCACACAGTGAAAACTCAGTAATGGTTAGCTAGATTAGTTCACTAATTATTACGTTCTAGCTTAGATTTAGTCCAAGGTAGCAAATATAGGAGACCTATTAAGGACCAATATCTTTTTTCAGTAGTAATTAATTGTTAACAATTATACAAGATATCAATATAAATCCTAAATTTACTTTGATTATTTGACAAACAATTATTAAAGTAATGAAGAGATCCATTTGATTTCTGGACCAGTCCTAAGCGGTCCCTAATCTAATTGCCCTGAACAGAAAGTAATCATTAGTGGGAATTAACTAAAAACATTGTTAACACTATGTAACAAAATTTTTACTCTTTCTTGTTCCTGGGTAGAAAGTTATTTTAAAATTGCTTCTGTCTGAAGGAAAGAAAAAAATTCTCTTTAAACTTTGTTTTTTGTACAACCAAGGAAAAAATTTAGGTGAGGATTAATAAAAGTTATTTTGATTAGTTACAAATACCCCCCCCAAACAAAACCCCTAAACTTTTTTTTTCATTTTGCCTAACTATAGAATACAAGTGAATTTTGACATGTTTTATATTAGATCTTAAGTAAATATGCAAATTTGCCCATTTTTATATAGAAAATATGTTAATTTCTAAATTTCATTATTAAGGGCAGAAAAACTAAGAGTGAGAGGAATAATAGCCATTTTCTATCCTCTTACAACATAAGCAATTAAGAAATAACATATACTATCCAGGAATAAAATTTGTTTTACATGATTTAATTAGGTTTATATAGAGTATTTCAAGATGGAGAAAAAATTCTGAGGCTATATCAGTGCAAGTATCAAATGTCAGGTTAATATAAATAACAAATAATCACAAAATAAATCACTGAAAGCATTATGAATAATAGATATAAGAATAGAAGAATATAAATATAAAAGTGATATAGATATTTGGTCTATATATAAATGTATCCACCTACCTTTCTACAAGTGTAAGGTGTGTATTATGTCATCAGGAAAGGGGAGAATGATATGTATTTATAAAAGAAAGAAGGAAACACCACACTACTTATTAACTTTCCCCAGCGATATACCACTTTATACAACTACTTCCCCCACCCCTAGGCTTGTAGTGTAATGATTAAGATTTTAAGAAATGGGTTCACAGCAACCCATGTTCACAAACTAGACAAGGCTGTTTGTGTCTCACTTCAAACTAATGCTCCTGGGAAAGACATGAGCCCATTTCTTCTAACCCTGCCAACTATGGGAAAATAATAGGACAGATTGAGCTATTTAGCCTTGGCAAGGCAACCAGTCTAGGAGAAGAAAAAACTCTAAAGCTGGAGAAGAGATATCCAGAGAATCTCTGGTGAAGTGGTGCATTATTCTTCTGTTCTTCTTCCAACTCAAGTCTTCACTATCATAAACAAATTACCTCTGAAATTCATTTACCAAGCTTCAACTTAGAAGAAAAACTCTGAATTCAAACCACCTTCACTGATTAAAGATTGACCATGTGTCAGAGGGGTTGGGTAAATACACACTCCCCCCCCCCACTTATACTGCCATTGCAGAAAATGAGCAGGAGCACAAATTCACTTTTTGGACAACTTTACTCAAATTCACTGATTTTCCTTTCAGGATAATTTGTAGCATTTTCTTTATTTTATAAAAAAATCAAAAAGACAAAAAGGTAGTGGTTTAATGAAAATAATTCATTTCGCAATTAGTAATATAATATTTTTAGGAAGCCAATGTCTAAAATAAAAACAGATTATTAGTCTCCCCTTAGTCCATGATGCACACTTTACACTTTTAGGTAGTAGATACTATCATATGTATAAATTCATATTTAATATGACTTTAACAATTGATTGTGATAATAATTGCAGGAGTAATGATGATGTCTTCACTATGAAGACATTAATTTTCCACAAGTTTAGCTAGTTTATATGATTGCTATTTCAAAGTAATCACCTTCTGCGATATCTTCTTGCATGTCTGAATAAAATTGGAATGCATTGTTTCTTCTTTGGTCACCACCAGCTGCACCAGCTACAGCGGCAGCTGCTGCAGCAGGTGTGTCTGGAGTAGAGACAGCCTCACTGTTAGTTGTTTGCATAGGTACACAATCATTATTACAAACCGGTGTCTTAACAGGGCCTCCATCTACAATAGTGACCTTGACAGCCATGCCATAAAGATCAACAACACCCCATACAGTTGGGGTAACATCTGTAGCAGCTATTCCCTGATCCATACCATTGATAAAGTAATGAAGGGATCCATTTGATTTTCGGACCAGTCCTATGCGGTCCCCAACCTAAAAATTGATTTAATACATAAGCATTATTTCAAAAGAATTTCAGTAAAAAGGTTTTAATGATTAAAAAAAATGGTTAAAAGAAAAATAAATCCCCAAATTTAGATAATTCAATAGTTAAAAAAAAAAAAAAAAAAAAAAAAAATCAAATTCCAAAATTTGAGTAGATTGTATAGTCAGAAATACCAAAATTGCTTAGGACTTCAGATTATAAAATGGTACATCCAAAATTTGCTTAAAAAATTTTCTAAACTTTAATATCATTAAATAATACTTTAAGAAATATTTCAGTCAAACAACTGAATGACTGATTTAATCCTTTTTATTCAATTTAAGAAACATCACATTCAAAGTAATTTTGTTCCTTTTACTACAATGCATCACTAGTAATAATCAGGTATCATAAAATAAATGAATAAATTCATGAATAAAAATTTTTTTAGTTAATGAAAGAGAAATTAGATGTGAAAACCAATTTAATGGAATGTTTATCATAATATTTCAGTTACAAGCTTCAATGAAAAAAAATAAATAAATAAATAAAAAAATATAATTAATGAATATCTAATGTCTAATTTTTTTATAGGAGAGAAGCTTACATAACGAAACACTGAATGAATAAATTCACGGATAAAATATCTTATAGAATGGGAAAGAAACAAGATATGAAAACCAATTTGATAGAATGTTTATAGATCTATTATGGCATTCCATTTTATAGGGGCTTCATCGGAAAATAATTCAGAAAAATATGAGGAAATGTTAATACTGTCTATGAGGTTGTCATGGCAACATAATTAGGAATGCAACTATCATGAAACTTAAAAAAAGAAAAACTTTTACTAATTTTAATGTACTTTTTAATAATATATTACACATGATTTTTACTTCAAATACAAAATATATATTTTCAAATCTTTTTAAAAGGACAAAATGTCAAAATAAAAAGCAAGAGAATTGCTATATTTGTAGTAATGTGTAGGTGTATAATAGACCTAGTTCCTATTTTATTACTTGAGCTTGTATGTTACAGAAACATCTCATTAACCAAAAATAAAAATGCATTAACATATACATATCTATTTTTGGCCTCCTACATCATATGATTATTTTTGTTTATGAAATTTCAATTTTGTAAAGTTTGGTAATAAATCATACTTGATAATATTTGTTTTAATTGTATTATGTTCCACAAAAATAATAAAATCCTGGTATAAAAGTAATAGAAAAAAATTTCAATAACGTAGGCACAAATCATGCATTATAAGATATTAAATGCAGAAAATAAAGTCAGACATGTCAAATACAAGTTCAACTGAAGATAGATAACATGAAAATGAGTCATAAGTTTTTATCCTGTTTTATTATCCTCCTATTTTATGTTATAAGCATATACATAAATATATAAAAACAAAAAGCGCTTACAGCGAGATCATCCAAATTGAATTCTCCATACTCCCTTCTAGTGCCTTTCCCATTGGTGAGGATACCGCAGCCACTCATCATTATGGTACCTAAATTGGTGAGGAAATACAGAATACAATACAACCAACAAACCTACTTCAGGATAAAAGAACATGATTCCAGTTCAAGTAATAAACTATGAAAATAATATTTCTACAATAGAAATGTGTATCAGTAAGTTAAGCAGTTTCAAGATCTTTTTTATAGTTAAAATATATATATAAATAAATAAGACAATATAAAAATTACTAACTTGGCTAATTATCAAATTGCATGGTTTAAAAATTTCTAAATATAGAATTACACACACACACACACACAAAATGAATAATCAATATATATATATATATATATATATATATATATATATATATATATATATATATATATATTATCAATTATTCACATGCATTAGATTGATATACAAATAAATTTCAAATCTTTTTAATTACTACTTCCCTGACTAAAATCATAATTAGTTAAAAAAAATATTACACACGTCACACATGAAAACTGTTAATAAAATTTTCAAGCAAGATAAATGAAGTACTTAGACAATATTATTATAAGACATTTCAGGTCATGCAGCACTAAAAAATTCACTTATAGTATTCCTCAAATTGTAATCAAATTTGTACAATCTCTGGGGAAAAAAAAAAAAGAAAAAAGAAAAAGAAAGGGAATCACTATACTTAGATGTTCAGCCAGATTTTTTTCACTTATAAGCAAATAAAAAAAATTAACAGATATGACAAAACAATTTGTATTTAATAGCTAAACACTATGACTTTGTGAAATATCTCAAACAAATCAGATATAATTATTTAAATTAATACCATTATTTCCAGATAGAGGGGAAAAAAGAAGTGTTGTAAATGTGCATTTCTAAAATAAATACCAACATAAGTTTAAATATGCAAACTAGTCTATATTTAAAAGTGCTTTGCATTTTTAATGAGTTGTTGGACTTGATAAATTGAAAAGGAAATAAAACTTTTTTGAGAAGGAAATCCTCCATGAAATGTGGTAACAGATGTCAGCTGTGTCTATTAAGTTGGTTCAAGTAGAAACAAAATGGAAAGGACATAAAAGAAAAACATGAGTAAGCCATGGTAAATTGCTAAAGTTTTGGGATAGAAAACTCAAAAAGCAGAAAATGCACAGCAAAACACATGAAGGAAGGAAAAAAAAAAGTGGCAGAAACAGGCATCAATGTTTGTGACAAAACTGTAAGAAATCAGCTGAATGAAATAGGGTTTACCTAGAGAGAGAAAAAACAAACAAAAACAAAAAACAAACAAAAAACGAATGATGCCAGCACTAATACCTAGACTGAATAAAACAAGGTTACTGTGTACTACAGAGAAGCAATCATGGAGTGTTGATGATTAGATGAAAGTGATGTTCATCAATGAATCACAAATCTGCATTAGCTAAAGTGATGATACTGCAACTTTTGTTTGGTGCCATTCTGATGAAATATATAAAAATGATTTTTTCTTAAGAAAACAAGCAAATTTTTCCCCTCCTTTATAACATGGGGTTGCAAGTCAAGTAAAGGACAAGAGTAAATGGCAATTGTTACCTCAGTCGTCAATGGAAAAATGCACACATTGAAATTTTGGATATTCTTATTCCATAGAAAGTAAATAAGCTTCATGATGATGAAATAATTTTTTTGGAATAGTACATCTTGCCACAGAACAGTGTTAAAACTTTGCAATAGGAAAAACATATCAACTCAATGACATGTCCAGAAAACAATTAGGATCTCAATCCAATAAAAACAATCTATTTTGTAAAACTATTGTCAACCAATGTTCAATAAATCTGGAAACAACACTGAGAATAGTTTTTTTTTGTTAATGAAGTCCATGCCCTAAAGACTCTCACATAAAAGCCTGAAGAAGAGCAACAAAGAACTAATGTACTAATTGTGATTTTTAAAAATTATCATACAATTTTTTTTTTTTTTTACATCTATTTAATATGGGAAAAAAAAGCCATTAGTTAAAATTATATTTTTTCCTCTATTTGTTATGAAAAAAATTGCATTAGTTAAAATAATTGTATATAATTTCTTTGTGGCATATTTTATGAAACCAGAATGTTCAGCTGCAAAGCAAAAAAAAAAAAAAAAAAAAAGAATTTCTATTATTTACTTGATTCAAAGTAAAAAAAATCTTGGTAAACATTCTAAGAGTGATGATTCTATAATTTTTGACTGGTGGTTGTAAATTTGAAGACTAATAGAAAAATTGAATATATAAGCATGAAATTTAACAAAATACTATCTTGCAATCTAAAAATAAAGATAAAAAGTAAAGTTAATGAAATTGTAACAAACTTTAATAGCAATTGTTTCATTCTAGATTCAAAATCTAAATTCACATTATTCTAAAGTTCACAGATTTTCATTCACTAAATTCTAATTTCATAGATTGTAGACTGTAATAATTAAAATATTTAGAAAAAATGTATAAAGAGCAAATAAACTAGTGGGATTTTTGAGAAAATTCTTTTAATAAACAAAAAAAAAAATTTATCTTCTAAATCAAACCACCTAGGAAAACATTGTCACAACACATTTCCTACTGATGAAATCTTTAGTTTCCTTTTCTCCTCCTCTTCCACCTCCTCCTCCTTCACATGCCCTTTACCAGATGTCATCTCACCTGTGTTTTGTCCTCTTCTTTCTATTGAATAAGCAGAAGTACACAATATGGGAGTAAAGTTTATCATGAGATATGGGTAATTTAATTAGAAAGTCTTGCATGGTGAATTGAAAAAAAAATGTAGCAATTTATAATTACTTCAATAAATTTGGTTTAAATAGAAAATTAGCCAGTTTTCTTCAAAACAATTTAATATTTCAGACAAAACTATTTTAAGTGTAAAGTTAATATAAATAACTTTATTATGAATAAAAGATATTAAAGAATAATCATTTTACTGGTGCAAAAGAAAGATCTGAATTTTTATAACATTTTTTTTTCTTTTACATAAGTATTTTTTGGAGTAACAAAAAAATTACAGTATAAAGTCTATATATACATCATTATATATATATTCTAACATGGATACAGAATAAGAATTTTGTAACAAAACTGAAGCACCAAAAAATTAGAAATAGCAGTTCACTGGACAGTTCCCCCCAACTAGTAGAATGAATTTATTAGGGTCACAAAGATGGGGCACTATCTCTGAGGTAGCAACTGCTCTAAGTTTTTCTTAGCCAACAGTAGCGAGAGTATATAAGGAATGTGTGATTTTGAACAGACATTGATGGTACATGAAAACTGCACATGACTATAAGTGGTAAAAAATAGGACTTCAAGAGATCGAGAAGAATAGTAACCAACAAAAGGGGACACTGAATCAAATAATGTTCCAATTTACTTCTGGTAACTGCATCCTATAGTATGGGAAAAGATGTGACTCATTAAAACTCATTGAGCAGGCAACAAAATACCCTGCAGTCATACTTAATAAACTCAACTCATTATAGACAGCAATGAAATGCGACTGAATAGGTATACTTATGTAATGACTTTAGCGACCGGCAAGGGTGCCATTATTGACACCATAGCATTGATTATTGCATCTTACCTGTAGCAGAGAATATTCCTATTGGACAATGAAAGATTGGCACTGTATTGCTTAATCAGTGAAATCATATTTCCAGATATTTCAGGTGGATGGTTGAGTTCATATGTAACAAGACTTCTATGAAGCTATAGATACAGCCTATAAGTAGGGTGCAGTGCAAGCTGGTGGTAGCAGCTCTATAATAGTAGGAGGTATGTTCTCTAGAAGTCAGCAAGGACCATTGGTGAAATTTTAGTCAGTCTTGATAGGCATGACATAAAGATCTTGTTACAGACCATTTGTATCTCCTTATGTTCAGTTTCCTGGAGTGGAGAAGGGTGATAAGCCTCATTGTGTATGGGGCACATGAAACCAGTTCCAGAAACACTGTTGACTTCCAAGTATTTATTGGCCCAGCACTTAACCTCATTGAAACTCCTTATGTACATTTTGTAGATATTCCTGCAGGCAATAAACACAACTTGATAATAGACAGCTGTGGAATCTGTCGAACAAGGTATATCCATGCAATGACTACAGCAACTTAGACTACATGCCACATAGAATAACTGCTGTTATTTAGGTGAAGGGAGGAGCTACAGGTTATTAAGTAGCTGTCTGTAATTTTTTGGTACTTTAGTTTAGTTAATTACTTTGTTAGATTTGAAAAAACAAAAAAATTAAACAAGAACAAAAAATAAAACATTAAAGTCAGTGGCAGTAATTTACTTTCATTTCAAGAATTAATTTTATTGACAGTTTTTATAAATTTGTACCAAACCTCATACATGGTTGTTGTAACGGTTTTTTTTTTTTCCTTACTATTCTTGAAATACTTTTAGATGAAGCATTGTTAATTATTGATTTTTAACTTGTATTGTCTTTCATCTTTAAAATTTTAGTTGTTTTTTTATTTCAACCCACAAAATTTGCTATTCCTACAAAAGTGAGGAACAATATGTATCAGAAACAATAATAAAAGTTAATCTCTCAGCGAGACTCAAACTCATATTCCTCACCCTCAACCAAGAGTGATTAAAATAGATGGAAGAAAATACTAAGTAAAACAAATAATTTTAATAATAAAATGTTTGAAGAATTTTCTATTAGCCTGAATTTTTGTCTATGTATTTGTTTGATATTTGCATTTAAGATTTTATTTTTCATTGTCCTTTAATAATTGGAACTACCTATGATGCATATAAAATTAAAATCTAACACTACCTTTGAAAACTAATATTGAGAAATAATTTTAGAATTATAAATATTAAAAAATGAAAATAAAATAAAATAAAGGCATATTAGAAAATCTATAACCAAGTATCTTTTTTAAATTCATTGGGTGATTTATTATGTAATTTAAACTATCTCAGTTTAATTCAGAACTAATTTTAAATCAAACATTTTTTTTCTTTAGCAAAGGAAATAAAGGTAAAGGGTAAAAATAAAAACTGAATTTGAACTTACTCTTACCTGATCTCATGTTCGTCATTGTTGGAGGGAAATCCAAGAGGGTAGGGTTGTGGGTTGTTACACCTACTTCTATTGAACCTGACCATTTATCAACAAGTTCATCAAGACGAATCTAAAAAGTAAAATTAAAAGAAGTAATATTTAAAAAAAAGGCAATTTTAAAGTACTAAAAAGGTGTATAATTTTTTTTTGGTGGGGGGGTTAAAAACAGTTATAAAAACAGCATGATGAAAAAAAATCATCATATATATATATATATATATATATATATATATATATATATATATATATATATATATATACACACACATTATAAGGATAGTGTAGACAGTCAATGGTGACTGTTAGTTCCTTGTGATGTGATCATCAAGTCTATACAATCCTAACTTACATGTTCTATCACTGATATTGAGCACTCTAAACTATATCAATATATATAAAGTTTGGAATAAAATCTGATATAATGGGAAAGAAAGAGGATTTTAAAATCAGATTCAAGTTCCACTAGAGATTTAGCATCATCAAAATGGTTTTTGGTAATAAATTGTCTCTTTGTAAGAACGTATCGATTAATCTTAACAGCAAAAAAAAAAAAAAAAAAAAAAAAAGGTTAATACTACCGCTCCAAATCTAATAGAATTAAATACTTATATTCATTAATCTTTAGGGTGTTTCTGAGATCTTTGAACAAACCAGAAGCACTCTTCTGACACCATGCACAGTGTAAACAAAGCTGGTAAAAATTAATTATAAAAACAAATGTCATTTAAATACTTGAACTTTATCAAAAATAAATGAAAAGCCAGTTTTTATTATTGTCCATCTTACAACCCATATGTATTTTAGGTAAGTACTGCAAGTAATGATAATCTCAAATTCAGACAAAATTTAATTTTGAGATATATATATATATATATATATATATATATATATATATATATATCCACATAACAATACTACCATTTTATCAAACTTACCTCGAAAATTTCGTCATCTTTTAAAGGTCTGTTTGTCATAACAACACCATTATTAAACTCATCAAGAGGTCTTGTTCTTTCTGCTGTCCGTCTACCATTTGTCAGCTTAACAAGTCCGCCACATTTTTCATGAAAAACTAATCTTTCATTTGAGCGAGACAAATGTGTATCTCCTCCTCCTCCAACTATTCCACCACCTCCTCCAACTGCACAAAGATTTACAGATGCAGAAACAACAATGTTAGATGCTCCACCAGTATTATTATCATTAAAGGTAGCATTGTAGCCAGATTCTGATCCAGCTATAGCACCAGTTGCTCCCTGACTCATGTTGTTAGCAACTTGGTTTGACAGTTCAGCCAAAAATTCATTGGCTAATTCACTTACAATATTGCTATTGAAGGCTGAAAAAAAAAAAAAAAAAAAAAAAAAAAAAAGACATTAGGATTTAAAAAATTAATTTGTTTTGTGGTGGTTAAGCTTATGGATTCTATTTTTTTAAATCAAGGACTGAAATCTTGGATCATGCAAACCGCCCCCCCCAAAAAAAACAACAAGAGATAAATAAGAAAAATCAAAACTTATTATTTCAAAAATTTATTAATTTTGTGGCTAAGTTTTATGACTCCACTTCTACATTTATCAAAGGTTTAAGTCTTTTATTATACAAATATATTGCTTTTAAATTAATTAGTCAAAGATATTCTCTAATCTTATTTTTCCTTATAAATAAATAATTTGCAAATCATTTTTAGTCACATTTCATATATTTTTAAAAATATCAAAAATATTCTTAACCATAAAAATTAAACAAAGCCTAAAAGAGAAAAAAGCCATATTGTTGCTGTTTGTAATGTATTCAATTAATAAAATAAGAACATAAGTTACTTATGAATTTGATAAAAATTCAAATCTCATATTCCAATTCACAAACTAAAAGCCATGGTTTTAATATTTATTCAGGTATAATGTAAGAAAATTTAAATCAGAAATCAATATGGAGAGTTTGTATTATAAAAAGAAATATTTTAGCAATTTTGTTTATGTGTATCAATATATATAGCAGTTTGCGTATCTGTTCATTGATTCTAACACATCTCAACCAGTCTGGGGTTATTTTAGGCTTAGGTTAGAGAATTGTGTATATTGCTTAAGATTTTTGCATACAGTTATATAATATCAAGTATTCCTATCTAATATAAATAATTTGCAACGGATCTATTGCCACTTTGGGTTAAAGTGGATCAGGGAGTAACGGTACTGAAGGAATACTTCACTCTTCCTAAATCTCTAGAACTGGTGTCTTGTCTTCAAATGCAATTTAGTGTCATATCCAGAACACCACTTTTTTTTTCCGGAGTGTATGTTGAGATTCTGACCTCTCTGCAGGGGATACAGTTACTGTATTGTGAGTCCCACTGACAGGGCATCTGCTATGTTCAGTGGTCCACTCTCACAAATACCTTTTAGAAATCTTTACTCTGCTTAAGCAGCCAAAAATAACCAAGTCTATAACTTTGAGAAGATTCAATAAAATTTAAAAAATTTTCTTCAGACAAGTGAATTATGTGTTTATGACATTGACAATACAATATGTTGCTTTACATTAGTGGAAAAAAAAAAGAGACTAGTCTTTAAATACAGACAATATTCTAGTGGAAAATCATTTTTGACTGAGCTGTTATGTTAACAATATTATAAACACAGAGAAGAAATTTAATTGTCTGAAAAGAAAAAAAAAATCTAGCTTTCAACAATGGCTTCTAAAATTGTCTTACGACAATACATTACATAAACAAAAGAATTGTTCATTTCAAATGTTCAGAGTTAATTGGGGATTATATTATACACAAAAAATACATTCATTCTTTTTACATTAAAAAAGAGGGTCATATTAACAAGATCTCATTATACATAAATAAATAAATATATTCAGACTAATTTTAATTAAAAAAAAAAAAAAAAAAAAATTAACAGTATTAAAAAACTTAGAAAAAAAGTAAAAATTGATTGTACTATGATTAGAATTTAATTTACAAGAATTGCTTTCTGATAACTAAGAAAGATAACCTTTAGTATCAAAATACATTGGTATTATAACAATTTAAACCAATAAATTAATGAAAACAAACTTACTGTTCTGTCTAATACTGTCATCCACAATAGTAACTTGAGCACATTTTCCATACATATCAACAACTGCATACACTTTATTGGGTATTCCTGTAGCAGCTGGGCCATGATCAACATCATTGATAAAGAAGTGTAAGGCTCCTTGGGCAGTTCTCATCACCCCAACACGATCACCCTCTGAAAGTCTGTCTAAATCACAATCATACTCTTCATTTATTGAATGGCCATCTTTCATAATGGTGTTGCCAGACATTACCCATGTCCCCTCACGAAAGGATGATGCACTGACTGGGAAATTCAAAGTTGCAGGATCACAAGTTGTAACGCCAATTTCAATTGAGCCACTCCAAGAGAAAACCTGATGTAAATAACAGACAGGCAGATTTTGTTAAAATATAGGAAACAAAATTAGTTTGAAGTAAAGGAAAAAAATTATAAAATATTATAGGAATTAACAGTTATATGCTTATCCTATAAACTCATTTTGAAAAATAAGATAAAATAAAATTGTCAAACCTGAAGAACCATAACCCAGTGTTCACTAGAAAAATTGTCCCAAAACAATTCATACAATTAGGATAAGAAAAATATAAAATTTTGTCCAGTTTATAAAGTAATAAGGGTTATAAATCATTTCTTTTTAAAAGTCTGTTTTGTTTAAACCATTGAAGCATCACACAAAATAAATAAAATGACAGTTTGAAATAGATTTTGAGTCATTGTCTGAAATTATTTTTAGATTTATTGGGAATGTTAAAGAATTAAAAGAAAAAAAAATTAAGAATTGTAATCAAGATATGATTAGAATGAAATTTGTATAAAATAAACTAATAATCATTTGAATAATTATCATATCACAATATCCCACCTGAAGAATTGTCAGTCTCATCAAAACTCTGGAGTGATTACAAAAAAATAACCAAGAACTAATTTTTGCTTGAATTCTTAAAATGAGGAATGATCATTATTATAAATAGGTGTATTTGGACTAGTGTCAATTCTTTTAAAATAAAAAAAATTCTAGTGTTTATGCTAATGAAGAAAAAACAAAAAAAACTACTGATGTCAATAATAGCAAGTTTGTCAGGAATAAACATCCAATTTAATCTGGCAAACAATTTCTTCAACAAAAATCATAACTTATTTTAATAGTAACAGTTTATTTTTGAGGAGAAAAACAATAACAGCAGCCACCATCAAAATGCAGCATTTAAAGACTAAAACAATGCCATTGATAATAGGCACAAAATACCTAAAAAACTATCTCTAAAGATAGTGTTGACCGGTATAGTCTACACACAGAGCACTATCTATGTAATGCACTTTATCAAACTATATGTCAATTCTAGGTCATAACACTATTTCTCACCTAAAATCTCTGGTTGAATCTCAGTTAGAAATGAGAATAAAACAGAGTTCAAAAGAAAGATAATCATAATGACAAAATCCAACACCAGGCAAATCTTACTGTTTGATAGAGTTTGTTTTTTTTGTTTTTATTCAAAAAATAACATATATAAACATGAAAAATACTTGACTAGAGCTAAATAACAATAGGTAAAAAGCAATAAAAAAAAAAAGAAAGAAATTACTCTGAGATTTTTTAAAAAGGAGGAAAAAAAAACAAAAACTTAATATCTAAAACCAGGTTTTAAACTCATTTTTATTCCTGTAAATTTTGTATGCCTCTCTTAGTGTTATAGGTGTAATAGATGAGTTAAAAAGGTATTTTTAATATAAGTTTATTTTTTGGTTGTATAATAAACAAACCACAATTCTAAAACACACACACACACACACACACACAAATAAAACATCATAAGACTATGGGATTTAAATTAATTTTATTTATTTGAAGCGCCAAGCCAGGTTGCTGACATGTTTGTAAACATTGATGCACATCAACTAATCTGTGCAGTCAAAAATCTAGCAAAATAATTACTTCCATAAATCAGTTCCAATATAAAATCCATTGACCAGTTAAGAGGCATTTCTATTGTTTTCCACAAGACCTAAATAATCAGTCGAGAAAGCAGTCAACTATAAGGTTGTTGATTAATCAAAAAAGAGAAAACAGGCCATTAGAATAGAGCCTAAAACAATTTGCCTTCAACAAACAGTCCATCTGGATGAAGATTTTTAAAATACCTAAAGAGGATCTTGATAGCTTGAACAAGTGTTGTAAAAACCAAAACTATTAAATAAATATAATTGCAGCCTTTATCTTTTACACACACATGATAACTGCATAATCTATAAAGATCACTGCCATCCTTCATAACCTTACACTTCTACCATCAGCATCTCTCTGCTCAGACATAAGAGTCTCCACTGAAGTTAGTCTTTGTCACCATAGGACACAATAATGTTAGGTTAAGACCCCTGCCACCCATTTGTAGATATATAACTGCATGCTTCCAACTGGTCAAGCCTCCACACATTGCCACACCTCCATCACTATGGGACTTTTTCAAGAGAAAGGTTGGTAGATAAAAAGGTCTTAAGGGAATATTTATACATCATATTATAATGGCAAATGTTTGTACAAAACAAATACCACTAAAGTATTCATGATTATTATTCAATAACAAGCCAAAATAAGATAACCAGTAATCACATCAACCATAGTTGTTATATCAGTTTTCCTTCTCCTAGTTGGATAACTTGACTAAGAATAAGGGGTCCAATATTCCCAGGAATAATGTGCTAGATGGTCATTGAGCAAAAAGCTTCCTCTGCTCATTGACAGGTCTTGTTTTTCATCCTCCAGGGTGTCTAGGCACCCTTCCCACCAGACGAACTCAGTGAGAGTGCCGGTTTAGTAAATGATGACCCGATAATGAAACAGGTGGTACTAGGTTACATAGTACCAGCAGTACATTAAGCAACCATATATAACTCTAAAAAATTCTAAAAAGAAAATAAAATAAAAATAATAACACCTTTATGAATGTAATAAAAAATCCATTATACAATTTTTTTGTTATGAAAATCAATTTAAAAATGTAAGCTTTAAACTAAATTAACAATTAGTATAATTATTTACTAAACTTTGCTGGGCTTTGGCATAAAGCCAGAAGTATGAGACAATCAGTAAAGAAACAAAGTCACTAGTGATGGACTTTGTGGATAACTTTAATGCTATTTGAGGCGACCTCCACCTGGTCGAATTAGTATTGATTTTTTTTTTAAAACTGGTTTCTCAATTCTTTTTTTAAGAAGCTCAGAAGTGAGGTCAGACTTGAATTTTTTTTCTTTGGTTTTGTTAGATTCAGTTTTAGCAAATTTTTCTTCTAATTACCTAAATATTTTTCAAGAGCATGGTTGTTGTCAGAATTCAAGTATTGTTTAAAGTGTAATTGGAATAAATAAATTGAAAAAAGAAAAATAAAGAAAGAAGAAAATAGATCTAAGATTAAGTATTATCACTCTTATTGATTGGTTAATTGAATTCCATGAATTACATTGGGCAGAGATATATTCTCTGTTCTGATCGATAATTTCGGCTTGTAAGCTCTCCGGCCTTCATTCTGCACATTTTATACCCAGAGAATTTATTTTCACAATTTTGAGAAGACAGGATGAGAAAGAGCTACGCTTGTAATTAATGGCAAAAGGGGTGGGAATTCTCAGTCTTAAAACGAGCACAAGAAGGTGAAAAAAATGAACTCGTTACAAAAGTACTTTTAGAAATGTCGTGAGAGAGGTTATAAAACTTTCACCACCGCCAAACCCAATTTAGTGAATTTTGACTGACAAGGCGACATTAGATAAGACTGGGTTACAAATATATACATGACATATACATGATATACAAAGATATACATGACACACAATGGATCCAATTAACATTTTGTTGAAAATAAATCTACGTATCAAATTTAAGAAAGTTTCAATGAGAAAAAATCCTATAAAAAGGATCACTTTAAAACTAAAATATTATTAAAAATAAGTAGTTATAAAAAAACAACAACAACAAAAAACAAATTCACTTTTGAATTTTAAAAAGGCTTGATTATACAATTCAATAACTGGAAGACACTTTTTTAAAAAATGGTGCAATATTTTTCAAGTTCAATCAATGCATGTTTATGTGCAAGTGCGCAAAATATAACCAAAACTAATAAATTGAGCAGAAACAAAATATTCACACAAAACAATAACATTTATTTATAAAAGGTAAAGAATTTAAAGACTTTCATTCATAAAAATTCAAGATCAACAATTTATTTTGCAATCAACTAGTAGTATGATCTCAATAAATAAACATAAATTCTGCATACATACTGTTTACTCCAATGACCTAAACAACCAGACATTTAAAAGTGCATGCATGCCACTTAAGCAATTTATAATGATTTTACATGAGAACAAAGAAAGATGGTAATAAATACTATGAATTTATTCCAGATTAGTGACTATCAAGTTTAGATCAAAAGTATTGTCATTGTTATATTTTATTTTCCCTTTTAGCTGTCAAATTTGAAAGGGGTTTCAATTGAACTAGTGTGTTCAACAGAAACAATAATAGTTGAGATGTTAATGTCAAGCTGGGTTTAAATGTCAACTTAACATGACGTCAACTGCTGGGGTTGTTTACATAAACCGACTTGCAATATGTTAAATTATTTTGAGCTGGATCAAAAAAAAAAAAAAAAAAAAAGAAAGAAAGAAGAAAAGAAAAAAGAAGAAGAAAATAACCAAAAGGCTAACGAAATTCTTATAAAAGCTATATAAACAGATACTCCACTAGTAATATTTTTAGCTCCACAAGTTAGATCACTCTTTGCATTTAAAAAAGGGAGAAAAAAAAAAGGACAATTTTGAGCCTGTTCACTTTGAATAAAAAGAGGAAAATAAAAAGAGAGAGAGATGAGAAAAAGTAAAAGAATTAAAAATCAATTCTATTTTTCTCCTTAAAAATCAAAATTATTAAAAAATTTTAATATGCTTGTTGAAGTGTGACATCTGTCAGAATGGGAAAAAAGGAGAATATTGCAGGAGTTTTTCGTTTAACTTTCAGAAAGAAATTAGATACTTAATTGGTAAAAATAAATAACTATGCATTAAAAATGTAAACAGAATTGAAATAGAATTGCTGTTATCATCTAATTCAATAATTTTAAATCTAGAAAACAAGTACTAATTCATTACAAATAAATAGCATTCCGGTAAACTCCAAAACCCAAGATAAAAAAAAAAATTTTCAATTGGAATTGCTAAAATTGGATAAATTCTTGAGGTGAATTGTTTTCTGTAGAGAGTAAAAGAATGAAAAACACGCATTTTTCTAAATCATTTGTACAGCATGTTGATTATATAACAGCTTAAAAAGTTATTTTTACCTTGTGTTAATTTTGATTTCAAACTGAAGATTTTTATTATATATATATATATATATATATATATATATATATATATATATATTACACTCACACAAAACATGCACAAGGGGGGAAGTGAATATCGAAACTAGTCTCTCTGTGAAAATAATGACCTAAGGAAAAAAAATGTATAAATTCTAAACGGCAAATGAAATATAACAATTATTGGTGAAATTTTAATAACATAAAAAGTATTTAAAAAAAAAAATCATTCATAAACTTTACTCAGTCCATGTCTTTATATTATTTTTAAAGAAAAAAATGTTTTATTTTTGCAAATTTGAACTTTTTATAAACATTTATAAGCACTTTTAAAAACAATGCAAATCAATAATTACCCGAATTCAATGAAAAACATTAATAATAGCAAGAACATGAAATAATTGACTTTTCTTTCAGAGGAAGAATCTTAAATCGAAGTCAAATCAGTGTGTGTGTATATATATATATATATATATATATATATATATATATATATATATATATTCTGTGAGTGTGTGTATAAAGTGTATGAAAAGAGTGTGCATGGAGAAAATGGTAAATTCTGTGAACATTTTAACAATATGTTGCTTTGTGTTTTGGAATAGATTTATTTACGTCTATTTCCGTATTGTATAGTTCGCTTTTTTATAACATGTCATTATTTTTCAACCATGTTTTTTCGTCATTATCATCATCATTTCGTGGTTGGCGGTTAATGTAAGTATGTGCGTGTGTCAAAAATACTTAATGATGATAATAATGGTACTTAACAAAACAACACATGATGCCGCATTTACCTTTTTGTCGATTCTGACTTCAAAGAGTTGACTGTCGCGCAGTGGTTCACTACTGAGAACGACAGCATTGCTAAACTCCTGGGTCGGATTATTTCTTTTAGCAGTCCGGTTGCCATTGCATAATTTTACCAAAGACCCAGTACGATTGTGGAACTTGGCAGCCATTATTGTACAACACCCCCAAACCTTCCGCCGTCGCAGCCACCCAGCTGCTGCTGCTGCTGCTACTGCTTACGATCGATACGAAACAAAACCGTAGGTTAAAAAAAAGGAAATGAAGAAGATAAAAGCTGATAATAAATTAAAATAATAAAATAAAAATAGAAATATTAGTATTAATAAAATTAAAAAAAAGAAAAAATTCTCGTTAACCAAAAAAGTACCCAGGTGTGCAAAAAGAAAAAAAGATCAAGTGTTGTTTGTTTGTTTGTTTGTTTGTTTAGATATTTATTATTGTATTATTCATATTCATTTATATATTTATTTGTGTATGTTTATATATGAGTATGAGAAAAATGTGTGTTGGTATGTATATATACATATATATATGTGTGTGTGTGTGTGAGTGTGAGTGAGAGAAATGAATAGATGGAAGAAGAAAGAAAGAAAGAAAGAAAGAAAGAAAGAAAGTAAGAAAGAAAAAGTATTTGAGAGTAGTTTCAGACCAGATAGAAATGTAGCAGACGCGTTCACGTGACTGATCGGGAAAACTCGGTAGAATCCGTAAGTTCCAAGATTTCCACCACTCCCACCTCCCTCAGCATTCATCTCCATTTCCGTGCCGCTCCACTCCACACCACACCACTCACATTTCGCCACCACCCCGTCTCACAATGAAAATGGCCACAGCAATGTATCTTGAGCATTACTTGGACAGTAAGACTATTTGTTTATTATATCATATTGTACTAACTCTTTTTTTCCTATTTCAGAATACGGCTTTCAATATTGTTGCATATCTCCGAAGCGGTTGCATCTCAGCGCATATGGCCTGGAATGCTTATTTTTTTTTTTTTTTATTCATGCCTCCCCCTAAAAATTGTCAGCGCCTTTCTATGTATTCATTACAGGCATGTGCACGTCAAGAATCCAGTCAAGAAATAAGAAAAATATGAGGGGGTGGGTTCAGGGAAAAGATGTTTTAAGCATTCTTAAACATTTATTATATAATATATATATTTTTAATGTTTGATTATGACCACATTGTAAATATTAACTTGATTTAGTCCTCTTGGTAACATGTATTTACTGTTATTTCCTCTCGAAAATCTATCACTTTAATTAGTTATAAACCCCGCCATTTTGTTGTAGTTGTAGTACTATGTCGGCGCCATAATTAGTACCCAAAAGAAATTAATTCATTTTCACTTATTTACTTAATTGTTTTTTTAAACTTGTACTTTTATTTTTGACTGTTCAAATCAAGTTAATGTTTTCTTTTATCATTTTTCTTGATTAGTTTAGACTGAAGTCAACTTACCTTTTTCTTTCTCTTTTAATTCATCAATAAAACAAACTTTTGTATATTAGTTTGGAGGTATTAACTAATTCACTCTACTTTTATTTTTGACTGTTCAAATCAAGTTAATGTTTTCTTTTATCATTTTTCTTGATTAGTTTAGACTGAAGTCAACTTACCTTTTTCTTTCTCTTTTAATTCATCAATAAAACAAACTTTTGTATATTAGTTTGGAGGTATTAACTAATTCACTCTACAAGTAAAAATAAATAGTAACTTGTCAAGTGTTATTTTTATTTTTTTAAATTCATTTATGCTGTAGTATTTGGTTTACGCTAAAATTCCTTGTAGTAGCAAATACAGATTGAAGTATGTCAAGCTGTTTTGACAGCTTGACCTTATATTGTAAAAACATTTCTATCATCAATTTTAAACTATTTTAAAATAAAGAAGTAGCTTTAAACAATGGCTATTCCCTTTTTTCTTTTACGTTTTCTCTTTTTATTTATTTATTTATTTTTTAATGGAATTTAAATTTAAGAGACAGGTGCAAGTGTTTTGTACTTTAAAATTAAAGTTACGATATTCTCCGTTTCACATTGACAATTTGAAATTGTAATTTTTCAAGTTTCATTCATCATTTCAAATTATGAATGAAAATTGAGAAATTATAATAATCGTACTACTGATATGCTTTTGAACCTTTGAACTCTAAAGCAAAAATTAATTTGTAATTCAGTCAAAAATGAATGAAATAAGCTATTCTTTTATTCTCTGAATAATCAAAGTTTATTAAACATTGATTCATTGACTTGATTTTTACTATTTGCTTGGAAATTTCATATAGTATTTAAAGCCCGCATAATTTCTCTTTAAGATGTGTTTTGGCTTGGATCTTTCAAAAACTTTTTAAAAGTCCGTAAAATCCTTAAGGATTAAAAAAAAAACAATCTGAGGTTTAATTTCAAATTACTTCCCTTATTTAATAATATGTTAGTTTAGGGGAAACTAACAGGTTATTAAATATAAAAGTCAGTCATTTCATTTTAAAGATGTTAGTAAACAACATGTCTTTATTTTACAATTCCTTAACTGTTTGGTGATGAAGGTTTTTAGCTTTTTTTTCTTTTTATATATAATAGTTTTTGTAAAAGGTTGAAACATTAATTATTACTTCTCACCTAAACGTTTTATATTCTTTTATTAATTGAATTTTACAATTTGTCTTGTCCTTATACTCTCAAACAATTAAATAAAATTATTTCATAAAACTTAAGATATTAATTGTAAGTTTTATGTTTAGTTTTTATCTTGGATAAACTTGTATTACATCTAAAGAGTAAACTTTTACATATTTTATGATAAAAGTAAACTTATGTTTCATTTAATAAAGAATTGAATAAAAGAAAAGACTTAATGATCCTTCAAATTTAAAATGTTGATGGTTATAACTAAATTAAAAATTTTAAATCTCTTTTGTCTAATTAATTTACTCCTTTTAATTAAATTTAACCCTTCTCTCAAATAGGTTAAGAGTTAACATGGTTAAACAAAGAATCAAGGACCAACTTCATTAATAAAATCTGCAAGCATTCAATGTGATGAGTGGGCCTTTTTTTTTTTTTTTTTGTGCAAATGAGCTCATCAATATTGAGTAAGTGATAGAAAGTGAGGTTAGTCTTTGCTGTAAGCCAGTTTTTTTGCTTTAGACTTAATAGTCAAAGTTAACAAACAGGACTCTTATAGATACATAGAAGTTTAGCTTTTCTGAATATGTAATTATCATTTAATAAGCTTAACTTAGTTTGGCTCAAGGTCAGAAATGTGGGCTACCTAATAAGAATTGAACACGCAAACAAGAGTTTGTTAGTCTAACCATAATACCATTTGAAGCATCCTATTTCTGAAATGTAGTTGCTGCTTTGTTCTGAGACACATTTAGTGTAACAGTTTTTGTCATAGGAAATGGAATTTGTGATCAAATCCTGGACAAGGCTGTGGTTTACTTCATGCTAATGTCCTTAGGAAAGATATGAATTCCTTTGTTCTCTCCCTAGCTAATTGGTAGGTAGTAGGGGAGTCTGGGTTCTTAAACCTGTTTTAAAATATTGACCTTGAGCCACATTCTACCTGTTGTGGGATGAGTGGGTGTCCAGGTCAAAATTTACCCCACAAATTAAAATCATCCCAGGTTAAGCTAGATAGATTTAACCTTTAAAACATAATCAGCTAAGTATTTGGTCCACTACCTAAAAGTATATATACTCTAGTGGCCTAAATTTTGGCTTGGAATCACCATTTTTTTTACATTGCTATTACTTATAAAATGTAATTTTATTATTGCTTTTGAATATATTTTAAATTACCTATAACAGTAAAACAAATATCTACATTTACAAAAGATGGCAGGATAAGAAATATTGTGTCCAAAAAGAAGTAAAATTGAAAAATAAAGAAAAGAGAAAAGACTTTAGTATACAAAGTTATACTGAGAGAAGAAAAAAATACAAAGATTAAATAATATTGCTTAGTTTACCTGTAGAAGAAATAAAGTGGATATATTTGAATTTAAATGGATTTTTTTCTCTCTTGAGAAAGAAACCGAAAATATTTACTGTAAATTAAAGATTTGTGAATTTTTCATTGCCCGAGTAAGACCAAGTTATACACATCTCGTCATGATGGAGATTGTGTCTCTCTTTAACTGAAACTCATCACTGATATTGTAATTCCCTTAGCTATTTATATTATAATCTTAATGATTATTAAATAATCATTATCTAGTCATAATTAGCATCTGATTACTTAATGATGTTTCTATTAAAATCTCACCCCAATGATGATTATCTTGGATATGACACAAAAACCATCTGATGATGAGGCTCTAATCCTGGACCTTTGGGAGATGTGGAGTTCCCTTTCATTACTATTAGTCCTAGGGTGTTAGGGTGCCATCTAGGAATCAAGTAGAAATATTTAATCATTTTCTAAACTTGAAACTATTTAACTGTGCAAACAAATGAGTTCTGGCTTGTTTAAAAATAATGTTACCTATACTTATATATATATATATATATATATATATATATATATATATATATATATATATATAACAGGATTTTGCATTAAATAACCTACAAGGGTTGCTATACCATAAAACACAACCAATCAAAACAGCTCATGTTATTAATGTATTTAAAATCCTGCAATATGTGTTATATAAAAAGAAATAAGGTTTATATATTACATGGTGTGGATAATTTGTGTATTGGTTTTAACAAAACTAAGTTTAATAAATAATTACTTGGTGCTATTGATTTCTAACATTGTTTTATTCTGAAACTTATTAAAGCAATCTGGTGTATAATTTATATAGAATCCAATTAAAATAGAATAAAAATAAGTAATCTTTTTACATGTTTCTTATCTATTTTCATTAGTCTTTCAATATGATATATTATATTAGAATTTAAATACTTTCTCTAAGAGGATGCATATTTTTGCTTGTATATATAAAGTCACATTTTATTTGTAGATATTTTAAAATACAATTTAAGTAGTTAAATGGATAGTTATTACTGTTAAGCTGATCACTGTAAAACCAAGTTTTCTATTAGTAACTATATGAATGAAATAAACTTTGTTTTTCTTTTCCAGGCCTCGAGTCCTTGCCAGGTGAACTTCAGAGGAATTTCACGCTTATGCGAGATCTTGATCAGCGAGCACAAGGTGGGATTTTTTTTTTTTCTTCAAGATTATTTTATTTATTTATTTTTTTTTTGTTGAATAAAAACCAATATTTGATCTAGCATAAGGTTAGTTATTACTAGTTATTATTCACCAAAAAATTCATGTATATATTTGAAATGCTCTGAGAATAAAATTAGAAGATGAACTTTTTTTTTTTTTCCAAATTTGCATTGCAGTGACCATGAAGTGTGTGTGTATGTATATATATATATATATATATATATATATATATATATATAACATTTTTATCTCATTATCTATCATGTATAATTACTCAGTCAATATAAATCTAAGACCAAGACTATTTCATCTGGAGAAGTTAGTCAATTTATTTATTTTTATTTTTATTTTTTTTTAACTTACCACTATTCCTAGAGAGGAACTTCTACTGCACTGAAAATTTCTTCTTAGATTCAGCTTTTCATTCAAATTTTTAAAATGTCATCCATCTAGCACTAGAAAATCTTTTTTTTTTTTTTTTTTTTTTTTTTCTAAGTTCTCAAACTGGGTTCCAAATTTCATTGATATTTTTGAAAGCCATTTTTAAAGTAATTTGGAACTTGCCCCATTTTGTTGTTTTATCTAAGAAAATGTAGTGTCAGGGTATTACTACAAAACATCACAATCTAGATCTTTTTAGCTTTTTAAGATATGCCCAGAATTAAAAAAAACTAAGTGATAATTTACCATTTTTAAAAGAAGAAATAAATATGTGAAAGAAGCTACACCATTTTAACTTTTTTCTATCAATATCATTGTAGATCCCAACATTTGTTACTAAAGAATTTTTCTTGTGAAATTCAAACTTAAATCTGTTCTCAATTTATGGAGACAAAATAATTTTTTTACTCAAGTTTCAGCAACTGTATGTCCTTGTACTTAAATCCCATTTTTTTTTTGTACTTCCTTTTACAGTTTGTATTTCTTTTGATGACATAAAGTTAAATGCCATACACTTCTGAATTTGACCAGTTGTTTATTTGTTAATCTCTGCATGCTTCTTTCTATGCTATAACAAGCTGATTTTTTTCTATGATTGATAGCCACTCACCGTTCCATTTAATTGTTACCCCATCAATTTTTTTTTTCTTTGATAACAAAAGTTCTAGAAATTTTAATAGTTTTTTTTATTGGTTTACTGCACCATCATTAAACTATTGAATATGCTTGAACTCTTGAAGGTTTTTCTTTCAGAAATTCAATCAACTTATTTAGAAAGACTCGCATATTTCAGACAGTCAATTTTATTTGACTTTTTTTTCTTTGGCTGTTCTCTCGGCAGACACCTGAGCTGCACCTTATGCTACAAATTAGAAATTAGTCCTTGTTCTTGGATTCATAATGATGAAATAAATATATCGAACTAAAAGTTTAAGGAGTTTGATTTTAAACCCAAAAAAACCTGTGAGCAAAATCTGAAATAGTTAAGTGGGGTATTTTTCTAAGATTGGAATGACCAGTTATTCACTGTATTATCTTGAATTGGGAGTAAACACTGTTCATCTTATTTTTTTTATCCCCTCTTTATCTATTCTTGTGTCTGTATCTACTATTTAATTTAAAATTGAGAAGATAAAAACTAATTGATTTCAACATGGGTCAGATAGCACACTAAGGTAAGAAATATCAGAAATTACTAAACAACAAAATAAAAGTGTACAAGACATATAGTTAGAAGAAAGGATAGCAGATGGTGCAAAAGCTTAACAGAATGGTTCCCTACTCCCAACAAAAACAAATGTAATTGGCTAAGAGCTGAAAGAAGATGGCGATATGAGATTGTGAATTTTATTGGTAAGGCATGGTAGTCTAGCACAATCAAGATTGTTGTAGAAAGAATTAAAAAAAGCCCTTTGTTCATTGGTGAACTCAAAATGGCTTCTGCTTATTCACTCCTATAAATAGATGAAAGTTACTTCAGTTGATGAGAATAAACATAAGTAATTAAAAATAAAAAAAATTTTGTTAATCAAATATTGATTAGCTACAAGGATGTTTGATTATTTTTTATATGTAGATATTTTCTGGTGATACTAATAAATGTGATATCTAGCCCACTGCTTTTTTTTTTTTTTTTTTTTTTTGCCAAAGATACTTTTATGCTTTAATTACTAAATTATCACAATTTTTATATTTCTTGATAATAAATCTTAAAAGTTTGCCAACTTCATACCCTTTGATGTATTTAAATAAAAATAATTGTCTAGTTTTCATTTTCTTTTTTCTTTTCCCCCACCAGACACAATGAAAGAAATTGAGAAAATAGCAGAACTTTTTCTCCGTAATGTGAGGACTATGAATGTTGAATGCCGTCTAGCACACCTAAATACCATAAATTCTCAGTATAATAAAAGTTTGGGATTTGGAGATGAGAAAGTTCAATTAGCTATGCAGACTTATGAAATGGTAAGTTCGTTTTTAATAAATGACCCAGAGAATTAAAATATTTGTAGATTTAAAGAATTCTTTAGACTATTAAACTTGCTTTTTATAGTTTACACAATATTTAAACTGATGTTTTCCAGCTTTTTTTTTTTTTTTTTTTTTTTTTTTAAGGTATAATGTGCTTCTCCAGAAGGAAAGAGGCTCTTGTTCTAGTCCCTTGTCTAAAGCAAAGGAAAAAAAAAACTTGATACAATTTTTTTTTTTTTTGAAATGCATAAGACTCATGTTGAAATGTGTGACAACAAAATCAAGTTTGTCTAAAGAATTCTTGAAATGTTTATAACCCTTCTTGAAACTATAAATTAATTTTTATTTTTTAAAAATTTTTTATGACATTATTGGTAAAACATTTATTTTGAACATTTGTTGAAGATTGTGTAGATAAAGATTTTAGTTTTTAAATGATGCTAAATTCATTTTAATGACCTTTTGAAAATTATGGCTATTTTTCAGTCAATCCTAAAAAAGTAGATACATGAATCTACAATTATTATTAGTAATAATTTTGACTGACATCCTTTTTTGTCTAATCCAGATTGCTTTTTTTCCCCCCTATTGAAACTCACTTGGGTCATCACTTTTATCATGAACAGCACAGATTGGAAAAAAGAATAATGAATAGTCTCTTATGGAGACTTAAAATTACATCCCCCTTCTGCCTTAGCTACTGTATCATCTAAGAGTATGGATGATATTATGGAAGTCCTAATTATGCCTATAAAGCCACTCACTGCCTATCTAATTTGTTGGCACCATATTTGTTTTTGTTTTATACAAGGGTCTGTGACAAATTTAGAGTCTGACCAAAATTCTCTAATGGAATGTGACTAAATGAGGTTTATTTTTCAGCATCGTCCATCTTGTGGTCCATACCCTTTTTCCATTGGTGTTGTATTGCTTGTATCCCATTAGTAAAAAGTCATTAACTGAACATATGACATCATATGAACTTTTCAGCACTCTTGTAAACTAATAATGTTAGTGGGTTTTTTTTTTTTTTTGTATGTTAATAAAAAAAGAAAATCTACAACTTGTCTTTTTCACTAGCCTTTGTGCTTTTTGGCTTGCAACCCAAGAAGAGAGGCTTACTTCTTTCTCATTTCCAGTTCAGTTTGTGTTCTCTTCTATTTGGTTCATAATCTTTTTTTTTCTCCCTGGGGTGTCCACCTCGAAGCAATTTGTTTTTTTTGTTTTTTTTCTTGTGATGTGACCAAGTAATCTTCTAAGTTGTCTGAGTTTTTCCAGTTAGTCCTTGATTTTTTTTTTTTTTTTTTAATATATAAACCAAATGCTGCAGAGGGAGTGAGTCCCCATGGTGTAGTGGCTACTGTGCTGGACTGTGACATCATAGTGAGTGAGTTTAATCTCCAGTTCCGTCACTATGTTCACTTTAAGACTAATACCTTAGGGTATGAACCCCTTATCCCTCCCCCTAGTTATGAGTTAAATAGTACCACTACTGTTCTTCTACAAGGATGGTTTTGATATTAGATAATCCACAAAGGTTGATATGCCATTAAACAAAGAAAAATATAAACTCTTATTCTTCCAGCTATGGTTTAAAGAGTACCACTACCCTATTTTTACAAGGATAGTTTTGGTATTAAATAACACATGAAGGTTAATATGCCATTAAACAAACTAAACAAAATGCTACAAATTTTTTTTAAGTTGCTGTAACTCAACCTTTCTTTTTCCAGCATTTATTATATAGCACCAGCCTTGTTATAAAAACACCATTTGCTTAGATAACTTTTTGTTGGATAATTTAGGGTTGGTTTTATTTGAAAATATATCTTATGCTTGCATTATGAAAATGTAATTCCCCAGCAATTGACCATGATCTTCTTAAACTCTGCTACTATTTACAGTCTGAAGACTAGTAACTCATTGAATTCTTTTTCAAAAACTGCGTATTTGTTAGTCATCCATCTTTTTAGGGGACGTTCGTAGCATAAAGATTATCATAATAGGAAGTGGACTATGCTACCTAAGTTCAAATCCTGAATGAGACTGTATTTCACATTCTAATCTTCTAGCTATGGGTAAATAATAGAGCAGAATGGGTTCATTAATCTTGGTATGGCACTTGGTTTAGAAAAAAGAAAATTGAATTCAAACCAGTTATAGACCTGCAGAGGAATGGGCTCCATGAGTAGTGCCCCTACAGCCAAACCTGGTTATGGGACCAGTGCAAGAGCATCTTTCTTTATTAGTTTTAATTATTTATTTTCTATGATATTTTCTCTTAAGTTTGGTACTTTAAAGTTTACTGATATTTTTTCCACGTATTTAAAGAAAAGTATAAGTTTTAAATTACAATATTTCAGTAACAAAAAGATATTCTAATATAGGTGCATGCAAAAGTTTCCTGTACACTTTTTTTGAAAGCCAAAACAAGGAGATTGGCTTAATTTTCAGCTGTAGATTGAATTTCTTGTTCTTATCCCTGTTTAACAATGTAGCTTGTCTAAGCTCACAGATTTAATTTTAACCTTGTTCTTTTTTTTAAATATAAGTAGAATAAAGTTTGTTTTCCCAATCAGTACCTTTTTATTAGATCTCTACTTAAATCAGCTTATATGAAGTGCTCTGTTGACAGTCTACAGTATGTCAACTGCATTCCTTGCATATGATTAAGGATTCCCCTTCTGAAAAGGGCCGTCTTTTTTTTTTTCTTTTTTTTTTTTTTCTGACTCCAAACTATTTGATAGTAAAGCTCCAGTTCTAGAAAATGTGGAATTACTTATTCATTCCCATTACTCTTAAGGCCACTGTTAGGGTCCTATCTATTGGTCAAATAGTTTCGAAAATTATTAATTTTTTAAATCATACTTGAAACCATATAGCTGTACAAATAATAGTTACTTGAGGGAATAATTGTTTATTAAAGATTATTATTAGTTATAATTGCTTCAATTACTTTAAATCATATAACTATGTATACAAATTATTATTAAACAGAAATAGTTATTTGAAACCATATAACTTAAGTCTAATTATTTGTATCAATAGTTTACTTGAAACCATATAATTACTTACCCCCCTCCTCCCCAAAAAAGACACTTGGACAATAAAAAACTCAAACAAAGGTTGACATGCAATAAACCCCACCAGCCAAGACTTAATATATATGACTTGAGACAATTACTTTTAGGAGTAAGTTTAAATTCCAATAGTTATTGTAATATGAGGTGTTTGCAAAAGTTTACAGCACTTTTTTGAGACCCAGAATCTTCTAGGAAATAGATTTTTGTATCCTCCCTTCCCAACATGAAAACCTGAATTTTCAGTTGTAAATGAAATTTCTTATCCTTGAGTTAAGTAATTATGTTGAAATATTTAACTAGTTTAAGCCCACTGATTCAGTCTTAACCTTTGATCTTTTTTAAATTGAAATTTTCATACTACTTTTTTTTTTTCCCCCCTAATGGCATATCAACTTTTGTGAATTAATACCAAAGCTATCCTTTTAGAACAACAATAGTTGTACTATTTAATTCATTGTTGGTGGGATTCATACTTTTCTCAAGGGTATTAGTCTAAAAGTGAATGCAATAGTATGATTGGAGTTCAAACTTGCTTACTATGTCACAGTCCAGTGTGTTAGCCACTACACTATGGAAACTCCCATAAGTTTCATACAGTTAACCAGTTAATCTGGTTTGTTTTTATTTTAAGAAATTGGTTGATAAATTTTACCTTTGATTTCTTTTGACTTAAGAGGTTGGTGGTGAAATACTCAACTTTATATATCACTACTCCTAAGTACCGGACATTGGCATAATGGTTAGAGTGTTCGCTAATGGCCTGGGAGACCTGGGTTCAATCCCAGGTCGAGTCATACCAAAGACTCAAAAAATAGTTCACTTAACACTCGGCACTATAAGGTATGGATCAAGGGTAAAGTGTTAATTTTAGGAAAGGAGTAGCGCCCTTCCCTACACCTTGGTTTAGTAGCTATTGAAAAGGAGCCTTCGGGTCACCCTCGATTACGGTCGCCAACTTTACTCCTCTTAAGAGGTATCTTCCAGTCACAATTGACTCAGCAACGATTTACTTGAATCTGTGCAGAAATAAATGGGTATGACTGGTCCTCACTTTCCAATTGTGATATATGCAATCAATATACAGTAACTGTAAAAAACATGTTTGATACTCTAGAGGAGACATCTGAAACCCCAAATGATGAAAATGAAAAGTTTGTTACTGTCCATATACAATCAACAGCCAAGTGCATAACAACCAAACCAAATGTAGAGTTCCCTGGAAGTCTAGCAGTTATGAAAAAAAAGCATCCTTACTTAATAAAAGAAACCTAACAAACATCAATGTGCAGAAATCTACATAGAACAAGTTAAAACATACCAAAAAGGAAAATTAGAATACTTCCAAGGCCAAATCAATAAAATCAGAAATTTGGTAGAAAATAATCACAATAAGCATGTCAGAGAGTAAGTGTAGTTGAAAGAGTTGGGAGCAAAACTAAAAACTGTCAGTCAATAAGGAAGACTTCAGAAGTAGAAAGAACATTTCAAGAATCTGCTTGGAAACCCTCCTTAAAACATAGATAAACCTACTGAAGAAATTATTAATGGTCAACTAGACATTAAACTTGGACAGTTTACACAGGGAAAACTTGATGCTGTGAAATACTTTCTGAAGTATGGAAGGCAAGGAAATTTGATGATATACTTCTAAAATTATGCAACACTGTATAAACATTATTGTTTGTAGATTTATCCAAGGCATTTGATTCCATACACAGGAAAAAGTTGGAGCAAATAGTACAAGTATATGGTCTCCCCAAAGAAATTGTTACTGCTATAATGATGCTCTACAAAAGTATAAAAGCAATGGTTTGCTCACCTGATGCTGACACTGACTTCTTTGACATAATCATTAGAATTTTGCCAGGTGATATATTAACACCATATCTATTTACAGTCTTTCTTACTATGAACATCGATAGATTTTATGAAAGAAAATGGTCTTGCACTAAAAAAAAAAAAAAATCAAGGAGTAGATGATATCCCACAGAAACTATTACATATGGAGACGGCTGATGATCTAGTGCTTCTAGCAAACACCCCTGCCTTAGCTGAATCTGTTTTGCATAGGCAGTACGAGGTATTAACCTCTACATAAAAATTCATATTTTAAACAAGATGGTTCCATCTCCACATTAAATTGCAAGTGTCTAGAATTAGTAGATCAGTTAATGTACCTCAGTAGCAATATCTTGTCTACTAAAAGTGATATCAACATATGCATAGAATAGGCCTGGACTGCTATTGACATTATCAGTCATTTGAAAATCTGATCTCTGATAAAATAAAACGTGAATTCTTCCAAGCTGTTGCCATGTCAGTACTACTGTATAGCTGCACTACATAAAATGCTTGGAGAAAAAGCTAGATGGGAACTACACAAGAATGTTGCATGCTGTTTTGAACAAATCCTGGAAACGACACCCCATAAAATAGCAGTTGTACAGCCACTTATCTCCCATCTCAAAAATCATCCAAGTAAAACGAACAAAACATGGGTACTGCTTGAAAAGTAAGGGCAAACTCAAAATTCTCCTGTGGACTCCTACACATAGGCATACCAGTGTTGGCTGACCAGCAAAGACTTACATACATTGGTTCTGTGTGAAAACTAGATGCAGTCTAGAGGACCTACCAAGAGTGAAAGTTGATAGGGAAAGATAGTCAAGAGAGTCTAAGTTATCAGCATAACTTGATTATATTGAACATATTTTGATTGCCCTATTAGCAGGGCTTAGAATACAGTGATAATATTCTCGTCAGAGAGGTAAGACCTCTTCAAAAAAGGGATGCTTTGGATATGACACTAAATTGCATCTGATGGGGAGACTCCAGTTCTGGAGATCTGAAGTATGGAGTACTTCATTGCCATTACTCCCACATCCACTCTGGTCTGAAGTGGTAATATCTATTAGGGTTCCATCTATGGATCATATAGATCTGTTTGAAAATTTGATAAGACTGTACAAAAAGAAAAAAACAACCTCTTAAACTACACAAAAAATGTAAATATGAACATATAATGAACCCTATTTCCTAACATCAGTATAAAATAACCCTAGATGGGTTGATATGTCATTAAAATCAAACAATCATAATATATTTTCATGTTCCAGTTGTAAACTAATTTTGCTGGTTTTCCTAAATAATTCAGAATAAAGATATATTGAATAAATATCTTTATTCTTAATTATTTTTTTAATTCTGATGCATTATGATTCTTTATATATATATATATATATATATATATATATATATATATATATATATATATATTGGACAAACAGAACAAAAGTACAAGGGGTTTCAGAAAAATTGATATCATTTCATAATGTAATAACATTCAAATGGTCTCAAATTTTAACAGCTTGTGTAGAAACGAAATCAAAATTTATTTATTTGTTTTTTTGTTTGTTTTTTTTTTTTTTTTTTTTTTTTCAAGAGGTAGAAATACCATTCACTGGTTTAAAAAAAAAAAAAAAAAAAAAAAAAGGCATTTAAACTTTAAATATAGAATTTTGAGTTGTTTCTACACATATTGTTAAAATTTGAGATCATTTGAATGAGAATTAACCAAGTTATTAGATTATGAAATTATTTCAATTTTTCTGAAATGCATATCTCAAATGATAGCAATTTTTTTTTTAAACAACCTGTATATTAATCACATTAAGATAATGTAGTAAAGAATTTTCTTTTTTTTTTTTTTCTTTTTTTTTTTTTTTCCTAATAGGTAGACAAGCACATACGTAAACTTGATGCTGATCTTGCCAGATTTGAGGCTGATTTAAAAGAGAAAAGTTTAACAAAAACTAAAGAGGGACCAAGTAAGTATAGATACTTATGTTTTATTTTGTATAGTTTAATGGTAACTCAAAAGCTTGTTTGGTTTCCAGTTTAACAGTCATCTATAATAATATTGGTGCTTTTATTTAGGAAAGATTGAAAGGTTTTAATTAGTTTAGTTATCACCATTTTATTGAGAATTTGGATGATTTTAAAAAAAAAAAAAAAAAAAAGATATTTAATGTAAATGAATCAATCCCCAATTGTATGTGCATATAAATTAATTAAAATTACTATAAAACTAGACAAATTTCCCAAGTTCATGTTTTTGACAATACAAATGTTTATTGAAAATGAAAACTAATGATTTATTGATCTGTATTTTTTTTCTTTTATTACAGCCATTAAAGTAAAAGATAAGAAAAAAAGGAAATCAATGAAAGCCGAATATGAAGATGAAATACCAAAGAAAAGGAAAAACAAAAGATCTTCTCAACAATTACAGTATGTAATACTTTTACTTTTTTATTTCATGTTATGTTAATCTTATTTTCTTATATGTCAGTATTTCATTCCATTTCTTATATTTATATTGTCAATGCTTGAAAATTCCAAAGCTAATTTTTTGAAATTTTCATTATTTTTATATATATATATATATATATGCTCTATCCTACACATCGAGCACTCTCTGAAGATACTGCAACCTTTAAACAATAATGATATATGAAAGAAAGTCATTGCTATGAGAGAAGCTCGCGCTCTCTCTCTCTCTCTCTCTCTCTCTCTCTCTCTCTCTCTCTCTCTCTCTCTCTCTCTCTCTCTCTCTCTCTCTCTTTTAAAATTTTTTTTTTATTTTTATCACTTAATGTGTTATCTTAATGAAATTACTTATAAATTTGTTATGAAAGAAAACTTCAAAATATAATTAGTTGGATTTCAAATTATTATTTTATTTTGTATGGAATATAAGGTAATTATAATTGTAAGATATGTTTGGTTTAATAGTCATCATTGTAATGAATTTGATAAACCAAGTTCATATCCTGAATGAGGTTTGCATTTTATTTTGTGCTAATGTTTTTGGGAAAAGCATGAATCCATTTCTTCTCCTATTCATAGATAAGATAGTTGGACAGACTGGGCTCTTTAGCCTTGATGTATCATCTAGCCTTAGAGAAGGAAAAACTCTGAATTGAAAACAAGCTGTAGTTTGCTTAAAAATTGACCTGGTATCAAATCCTACATATGATGAAGGGGTTGGGTAAATACTAATGCCTTAGAATTTTTTTTTTCTTATACATAATGGCAGTAAAACACTTAGAAATGTATTTTCACTATAGACATTATATTCAGGTAATAGCACAGAAAGTTGCATATAGGAACAAAGGTATTTTCCAAAACTAATATCAAAATTAGTATAATACAGGTAAAGATTAAGTCTAAACTACTCTCTATTGTTTTTTGATCTTCTTTTTCTTGGGGTTTTTTGTTTCTTTCCCTTACTAATCAATATCTTATATCATTCAAATGTTTCATGTGCCTTAAAAATCTGAGAGTTGGTAGTAAAAAATTCTTTCTCCCAACCAAGAAGTACTTTTTTTTTCTTTTTAGTTAAATTTGAGAAATGATATGCCAAGTGTGTTGAACTATAAGTCAAATGTTATATTGTGTAAGTTTCATGGTTTTAGGTCATTCTTTTGGTTGGACCAAGAATTTTTCCGTATTAGAAAAGAACATATCTTGTATTAAATACATGAAAACACCAAACAGACTCTTGATTTAACCAGCTGAATTATGGATTCTTATCAATATTCTACAAAATTATTCTTAGATTTTAATTTCTGAAAATATCAATATTTTCTATTTTCAGGCCAGATTCTGAAAATAGTTTGCCATCACTACCATTATCTATCACACATCCATCAGATGTGTTAGATATGCCAGTGGACCCTAACGAACCAACTTATTGTCTATGTCACCAAGTATCTTATGGAGAAATGATTGGCTGTGATAATCCAGATGTAAGTATAACAACATTTTCATCAAATAAATATCTACTTATTGAACAGGAAATTATTTGAATATTAAAATTGCTTCATAAATGAATAAAATTGAGTGAAATTTACTTATATCATATTACAATAAGTACATAAGCTTTATTTATTTATAAAATAATACTTATAATAAACTTGGATGATCTAAAATATTGATTTTGGTGTATGTTTTTTTTTTTTTTTTTTTTACTTGTTTTTTTTAATTGACTTGTAAAAGCATTTTTTGTTTTAATCAGTAACATTTAATTGTACACAAGTAATGTAGGCAAATCTATTGTTAATTCCTGTTGAAAACACCAGTTCCTAGTAATTCAACTAAGGTTAAGCTGTTATTTGAGGTCTCTATACCAGATTTAACCAGGTGTTATAAGTAAGCAATATGAGTAAATTTAATGTATAGCTTAGTCCTGGGCAATTATGGCAGACTGGGCTCTTTAGCCTTGGTAGAGTAACCAGTTTAGGAGAAGGAAAACTGAATTCAAAACCAGGAGCTGGAGTCCTTAAGGTACTCCAACATTGTCTTCACCCCCATTCTGGCAACACCTGTGGTTACTCTGATGCCAAGTGGCACTTAGTACTTCTCTTGGATAAGCAATGGTGTTGTGAAGAGGAGAAACCTGCAGCATTAGTAACTGCTGGTCTTCCATACAACCTTACCCATAGACCTGTGCTCAGATCTCAGCACAGGTCTATAGTCTCTGAAGAATGCCATAAAATAATCTTGAGCATTGAAACTTTATAACATTGAATAAGAACTTAACTAAATAATAATTCTAACCCAGTCAGCTGGGAATGTAGCATATACTGACTGCATCTCTGCAGAGGGGTTAAACGCCCCTCCCCCCAATGGGCATCCTGAATATGACATTAAACCATCTGATGGCAAGGCTTCAGCCCTGGAGCTTTGGGGAATATGGGGTACCCCCTTCATTGCCATTCATCCCAGGTCTAGTGCAGAGTGGTAGTACCTGATATCTATGGGTCAAGTAGAACTGTTTGATATTTAAACTGTGTGCAAATAAATGACTTGGATTAAATCAAATTGTTAGAAATAGAACTGTTTGATCATTTAACTGTGTGTAAACAAATGACTGATGTTTAATTGAAATGTTAGTGTTACATAGCAATGATTGAAACCATTTAAACCTGTTAGCAATATTTGAATCCATTTCAATGAGACTTGTTTCAAAATGTTATCTACAAACTATGTGTTTATAAATCATATAATATCTATAAAGAGGAACTATCATTAAATAACCTATAATGGTTGATATTTTACTGTATTCAAACAAAAAATTAATAGTAAATAGAATTATTTGGGTTAATAATTCTTGAAACCATTTAACTGTGTGCAAAAGAATGAGCTCGGGATTGTTTCAAAATGTTATCAACAAAATCTTTACAAATCATATATTCAGTATATATGTATACATAGGATCTGGCATTAAATAACCTACAAGGGTTGATATGCCATAAAACTAAACCAAATTAAATAATTTGTCATGTTATGATACTTGATTACTGAACATGTTGACTAGAGTTCAAACCCTGGATGAGGCTGTTTGCATTTCACAAAGCACTAATACCCTTAGGAAAGGCATGAATCCAACTATCCTCTCCCCTAGCTATAGGTAAATAGTAAGGCAATTGGTTATACTCTGCTAAAAAATTGACCTTGTATTGCATTCTGCTCCTGATGGTGAGGTTGGGTAAATACATAATTGATTCCTTCAATCTGCTACAATAGAATGATGTGTTTATATATTTATTTTCCTGTCTGTAACACCACTATTCAATTGTTTCAAGTGAGAAAACTTAAATATGCAGTTACATCCCCCTGTAAACCATTTGTAAGTGTAAATATACCTTAATTCTCTACAGAGCAAGTTAGCAGAATTGACTTTAGCATGCCTATATATGTAAAAGTGTATTTTTAATGGAGATTACTTAAATCTCTTGAATAAATGCAAGTTATCTTGCTGTCGAGAAGTGGTGCGTGTATTAACTGAGCTGATTATTGGAACTGGACTGAATTCAATTCTCCATGGGTACGCTATACTTGTAATGATAGATTTTCATTATCATATTACATGGCATTACACCTATAGTTGTAAAGTATACTTAAAGATTAATATGTTAAAAAACATAATAGTAAGGACTATGAATTATCCATTCATATGACATCATTTTTACTCTTTTGTAGCATGATGTAAGACAAGGTCAATTTTTCATCAGATTATGGTTGGTTTTGAATTCGGTTTTTTTCTTTTGTATCTGTTGCCATACAAAAGAATCCAGTCAGCCCTATTATTTACATGGTGAAAGTAGAGTATGCTTATCTTAAAATAAAGTAGAATATATGAAAAGAACACCTGAATGAATTGATAAATGATTTGTAAGTTTAACTCTTGTAGATATTGGAAATTATTTGATGAAAGTTAAAATCTGAATTGAGTGAATTTCATCAATGAAAAAATAGTTATTAGTATCTTAGAATACAATTAATCTTGAATTTAATAATTTATGTCCATCTATAATTAACGCGTTTTAGTATTTTTGATGAAGCTTTTCATTCATTTTTTTATATATAGTTTAACTTTTTAGATTTAAAAGAAAAGCTATATTTCGTTGTTTACTTTTAGGAGTTTATTTATGTCTATTTTACTGAATTACATAATGTTCTAATAGATATGAAAACTATTTAATTTACTCCAAATCAAAATCCCCTTTCAATTCTTATGGGAGATAACTTAGAGTTACTTCCCTTTTGATTATATAATATTCAAATAAATCATCTGAAAATAATTTAATCATTTTATTATCATATTTATTTTTTTGTATATTATATTATATTTAATGTTCAAATAAAGAATCTGAAAAATTTTTATTCTGTGCATTAATCTCATTTAAATAATCTGATAGTAATTTTAATATTCTCTAGATTAAAATGTTATTTTTTAAAATTTTTTATGTTATGTTGTTTTTTATTATTCTATATTATTTTAATGATATAATAAGAATCTGATCTGTAATCTTTTTCTTTAATTCTGTGTATTTATTTCATTTAGAAAAACTGAAAGCAATTTAATTAACTCTAAGTCAAATTTTTAACGGAAATCATTTTAATCTAGAGTGACTTCCCTTATGAAATGTCATAAAGAATCTGAAAATTCAATTTTTTAAAATTGTGTTTATCTCCCTTGTTTGTGTTTGCTATTTTTTGTGAAAAAACTGTTTATATTCATTTATTTTCTACATTTTACCAGTGTCCCATTGAATGGTTTCATTTTGCTTGTGTGGGACTGACTACAAAGCCGAAAGGAAAATGGTACTGTCCTCGATGCCAAGAAGAACGGAAAAAGAAATAATTAATAAATCTCTTCCTTTGTATATAATTCCATGTAAATATGGCAATCAAACAGATTACCATTTGTATCTTTAACCTAACAATTTTGACAAAACCAAAAATTACACTTTTCATTTGCATGATCCTTGAATTTACACCTGCTGACACTTAAAGTAATTAACCATGTAACTTCATAGTTAAAGTTCAGAATGATTAGATAAAATTTTCTTCCTTTTCAATTTATACACCTGTAAATTATTGGGTACCAAGATTAATCCGTCCAAGTCTGAAAGGAGAAATTGTTTTATATTGATGTTGTTTTTTTTTTTTTTTTTTTTTTTTTTTTCTTCATTTACTTATGAAACCTAATAATACTTTTAACTAATTAGCACTGATAAAAAAATGTATTGATAAAGAAAATTTGGAAACTTTAACTTTTTATTAATCTTGTATTTTTACAATAGAATATGTATTATTGCTTATACAATGGTACCTAAACATTTTAGATTGTTCCCCCTTCTTTCTGGCTCCCAAACCACGTCTCTAATACTCTCTCCCACATACACCTATAACAAATACATCCCTCTTTCTTGGTACTAGGTCTATTGCAAATTTAAAACCAGTCCATGATTCTTTTTATCTTGACCAATAATTCTCAAATTTTTTTTGACTGCCACCCACATACATCTTTCTTGATTATAATTGCAAATTTGAAACAATAGTGTTGGATCTTATCTATTTAAATTCCAGGTAGATATGACCATGGACCTTTACTACCCATCCCCCCCCTTATACCTTTTTATAATCATAAACAAATGAAAAATTTTCATTTGTTTTGCTTATAAAGGTAAATTCTTTATTAATGGGAGTAAGAAAAAAAATTAATATAGCATGCATTAATAATTAATGATTAAAGTAAGAATAAATTTAAAAAAAAACACTTTTTTATTAGAATTAAAAAAAAAAAAAAAAAAAAAAATCATTTCTGAGATTCCAATGGCAGATGATCAGCAGCATATTTTGCTCTGTGTGCACACTTTTAACCTCATCTTAATCAAATTTGACTAAATGTCCAATTGGAAGGATTTAGAATACACTTTATTCCCTACAGAGGAATATGATTCCCCCCTCCTCCCAAATGTCCTGCGTATGACTCTAAACTGCAACTGATGGTGAGGCTCCAGTTCTGTGGAGTATCACTTCATTGCCATTACTCACAGATCCACATTAAAGGATTTTAGTTACTCCCCCACCCTCATAACTCCTAACACCTACCTAGGATAGACCAATGGAAATTCTATTCCTACTGAAAAAATAACTCATTTTCTCATGCCTCAGCCCTTTGCCTGTATCATTTGAATTTAGTTAAATTGGATTGCTTTGGCTTTGAATAAAGATTCATGAAGGTATCATTTGATTGGTGCAAGCACACTGGTGACTAATGAGGCAAGATAGGTAGGACTTACCATAGCAACTTCAGGGGGAATGTCCGAGAAATTCTTGGTTCCACTGGAGCATTTGTTTTTCTTACTCAAAAGAGGATGTGTATTTGGTGATGGTTTGCTGCCTATATTATCTTTTGGCAGCCTGGGCTGTCCAATTCACAAGATTTGAGTCCCTTTTTAAGAGAGTATTTGTATCTCTTTTGTAGCACTCCTCTCGTATGGAAGCTGTTGTTCAGTTCTCCCAAAAATGTGTAGTCTTTGGGAGGTGGTGATCTTCCATGCAGGTAATATAACCTGCCTAACATTGTTTTAATACTAGTGATTTTGGCAGTTTCAAGGACTTCAGTGTTTCTGGTGAGGTTGCTTCAACTGAGGTTGATGACAGTGCAGAGGTATCATTGATGGAATCATTCAAGGAAGTGGATATGGTGGTGGTAGGTCACCCAGGTCTCCATACTATACTGGAGAGTGGACAGAATTACTGCTTTGTTGGCATTCACTTTGGTATCCTTGATATTGCGTTTTCAGCCATGCTTGTAAAATCTGCCGAATATGCTGTTTGCCTTAGCAAGTCAGTTGTCCATCTCTTTATCAATATTGGAGTCGGAGGATATCATGCAACCCTGATTGGTGAACTTTTAAACTGTTTTCAGCTCTGTCCGACCAGACAATTTTAACTATAGTAATAAAAAGAGTTCAAATCTTGGATGAAGCTGATTGCATTTCACTTTAGCTCTAATGTCTTTGGAAAAGGCATGAATCCATTTCTTTTCTCTTCTGCTATGGGTAAATAGTAAAGCAGACTGGGTTCTCTAGCAACCAGTCTAGGAGAAGAAAGACTGAATTTAAACTAGATTTATTTCACTTAGAAATTGACCTTGTGTCATATCCTACCTATAGCAGGGAGGGGTAAATACATGCAGTAGTAGCATATACACTTTGCCTGTTTCCTTATATTAATTTAAACACTAACCATGACAAAGTATAAATTGTAAAAATAAATTCTTGTCAAGTTCTATTTTATTTTCTTTAGATTTAATAATCTGTATATTACTTGGTAAGACTGTATCACATTAAAAGTGGGATTTTTTAAAATTTATCTATTTTTTCATCATGGCTTAAAAAAACTACTTACCTTTCATTAGAATATTTTGTCTCTGGATTTTGATGTAATACTTAGGTAATATCTGTCACTCAGCAACTGCTATCCTGGCTTGGTTTTAAAGTAGAGAACATGTTTGTTTCTTTATTACTGTCAGCCTCCATTTCTCATCAATCAAATTGTCAAATACCTTGGCATGAATTTCAAAACTAATATCACACTTGGGCTTTTAAAAAATTTTTAAAATTCTATTTTATTTCTTATTAACTTTAATTGTATGTGCGCATTTAATTAAAATAGTTTATTTCTTTCATTGACAAAATGAATATGATTAGATTGGTGGTTTTCAAGGAATATAAGCTTGTATTTATTTTTACCTTTTTATTTCATAACTAGAGAAAGGGAAAAGTTGTCTATGTAATGAAAAGATTGTTTTTATTTGTAAGGAAGTAAATGATCTGCAACTTTTTTTTAACAACAACAGTATCAGTACTAGTAATATAGTAATGTGGAAACATTTAGTGTTTAACTACACTAATATATTTCATTTTGTGTAATTTGTTACTTTTCACATTTCAGCTCCTGAACAAATAGGAAAAAAAAAAACATTTGACCTTGAAAGTTCACTTTTAAAATAAATTTGGTTTTATAAAGCAAATTTAATTTTTTACCAAATTAGGATATATTCAAAATAATATATTGATAAATTTTAGTGTACAAATAAGTAAATTATATGAAGGATAGATGGGTGCACATGGTTTGACTTATAGAGGTGTTAGATCAGGATGGTCCAATTCTCATTCCTATTATGATGTGGTGGACTTCCCTGATTGCTCTCGCTCTCTCTTTTTCTTTCTTTCTTTCTCTCTTTTTATTTAAAAAAAATTTTTTTTTATGGCCATGTTTTGTAAACGTGTTTGGCCTTTGTTTTATGTACTGGGGAACTGACTACACTCATTGTGGTAACTCATCTCTATAGTGGATATGATATCCAAGGGCCAGTGTTCCCCTATAACTTAGATATCACTGAAATTGATTCTAAAATATATGATTTTTATGATTTGAAAAATGAAATTTTTTTTTTTTTATAAAAGTCTTGTAGCAAAGCAACTTGTGCTTATCTTATCTTTCTGTTCCATCAATCTTACCTAAAGTTTATTTATAAACACACGTCTATTTAATTTTTTTTCTCATTTTCTCTCTCTCTCTCTCTCTCCCTCTCTCTCTCTCTCTCTGGTGTTAGTTTATTATATTTGATAGTTTATAAAAAAAAAATGAAAACTTTTTTTTTTTTTCTTTAAATAGTAAAAAAATGTTTTCTTTTGAGTTATATTTGAATTTTTGTTTTTAAAGATGTCACAAATAAGTAATTGTCAATTTTTAAAAATTTCTGTTTTACAAAGTCAACAGTAGCTTTGCTTTTATTTATAACTTTAAAAAATACATTTTTAAGCTTTTGTGCAAATGAAATTTATAATTCTATTATTAATATTATTTTTATACACTCCAAATTATATTTTTAATAGATTTATGATACAAGTTAGTTACTGAAATTGAGTTAGCACCATTGACTAAACAACCGTTTTATTTTGTTGTATCTGTGTGAGCTCCATTTTGAAATTTTACAAGAATATCTTGGGTGTACTGCCATGTATTGACAAAATGTCCAGGTCATGTGATGCATTCTTTAAATCTGTTCCATTGTGATTTTTTTAAAAAATATATAAATAAAATTTATTTTCCCTTAAAGATGCTTTTGTTTTTATCTTTTTTTTTTTTCATTCTGAGTGAAGCAAGGTGTGTACAAGGTTTGGCTGAATTACTCTTATGTAATGTGACCAAATGAGGTTTATTTTTCAACATAGTCTCTCTTGTAGTCTACAAACTTCTTCAGTGTTGCAGTGCTTCTAACCTATTTGTTAAAAAAGTCATCAACAACAAATATCGTATAATAAACTTTTCAGTCCACCCTTGTAATTAAGGGAATCTCACATGCACACAAAATTAGTGCCCCTTTCAATTTTGTTTACCATCTCCAAGATAGCTGGATGGACTTTAATAAAAAAATTTTCTAGGATTATTCATCAGGAAAGTGACTTGAGGTGGGGTTGATATTGCTTAAAAAGTTGTACAAGGTGCAGAAACTGGTTTTATGTCAGGTTCAAGATGGAATAAGCAATGCTGAGATCAGCAAGGGCTCTTACAAGGATGTTAGTGTGAATTTTCTTGGTTATCTCCTTCAAAATGACTACATTTAAAGAAAACTTTGTACAAATACTCATTGGGACGGAGAAAGTAACATTATGTGATTTAAGCTGTATAAAGTGTTGTACAGGGGTATCAAAATCAATTAATCATACCTATATCAATAGGGGAGGTATTAGTGAACTAATGATAGTAATGGTAGTGTTATGTATATAGGAGAATTGTAATCACTGTTAGTGTTTTAATGATATATTACTAAAGCAATGGTGCCGCTAACTTCTTTGAAATTTTTACTAGTTTTGCAAGGTGGGAGATACATTTGCACCATTTCTATTGATAATCTGCGTAGATTATCTACTACGAATATCAATAGAGCTAATAAAAGAAAATAGTTTCACACTTTAAAAAAAAAAGGCAAGAAGCTGATGATATTTCACAGAAACTATTACAGATGCTGACTATGCAGATGATCTAGCACCTCTCGTAAATACATCTCCAAGACGAATCTGGTGCATAGCCTGGAGTAGGCAGAAAGAATCAATAGCCTCTATGTGAACTTAGATAAAACATTTTATGTGTTTTAAACAAGATGATGCCATCTCTACATTAAATTACAAGTCTTTGAAATTTGTAGACCCAATTAATATACCCCGGTAGCAATATCTCATCTACTTAATGTAATGTAAGCATATGCATAGAAAAGCATGGACTGCTATTAACTATGTGGAAATCTGATCTCTGATAAAATAAAATGAGAATTTTTCCAAGTTGTTGCTGTGTCAATACTATTGTTTAGCTGCACCACCTGCAATGCTTGGAGAAAAAGCTCACTGAGAACTACACAAGGCTGTGTTAAACAAATCCTAGAAGCAGCATCCGACAAAACAGCTGTATGGCTGATTACTTCCCATCACACAAAACATCCGGATAAGATGAACATGACAGTGACGTTCTCCTGTAGACACCTTCAATTGCCTATACGAGTGTTGGCCTTCTAGCAAAAACTTACATTCATCAGCTCTGCGAACGCAGACCACCCAAAATTAGGTGGTAAAAATCGCTAATATCTTTCATCTACCGGTTAACGCTAAAATTTGTTTCTAACAAAGAAAATAAAAATGAATCTCCCTTAACCTGAACTTTTGACCAGCATTACCACACAAACACTCACCTTGGCTCCAATATAGACATATGTATATACCTACACCCACCCATATCTACCGTGATATACGCGTATGCACAGACACACATACGCATATAATACATATTCAATGTATGCTTACACGCTCACGTGTATATGTGTGACACACTCATATATATGCCTACGCCCTTTCATATACACATATATGCACACACATATATCTAACCCTATATACTATCATACCAAAGGTCCATAGCGTCATAGACCTCCCCTTGTCTAGCTTAAAATCAAGGATTCATTCGTATTGTGGAAATTTTATCGGTAAATGGGTTTATTGAATAGAGTGCCAACATTTTGGGGTCAATTCTGGGCCTATTTTATATTGTGTTCTTTTTTATTTTTTATTGCTGGTTAGCTTTTGTGTTCGGTGAAGATCTGTGTGTGACAGAGGAATCTTTAGAAGGGGGTACTGTAACCCCTGACTATTACCACCGAAATCAACTGTAGTCTGTTAAAAACAGAAAGCCTTAGAATTAGGCTGCGTTTTTACTCCTCAACTCAAATGGAGCTGAGTAAAAGGAATTAAGTCCACTTGAAGGATCTTGTATTCCTTTCAGAATTCCAAAAGGGAATTCAAAGATGGCTTGAAAGCCAAAATGAAAAATGAAAAGAGAAGAATTTAAGTCCACCGGAAGTATTTTGTATTACATTCAGAATTCCAGAAGGGAATTCAAAGTTAGCACAAGTTAAAAAGAAGATGAAAGAAAGAAACCAAAGAAAATAGGTTTCTACAGCACAAACTAAAAAGAAGAGAAAAGAAAGAAAGATACTGAAAAAAGTAGGTTTCTACTACATAAATTTATATTTCGGAAGTATTGTTCCTCTAAGAAAAAGAAGTAATGACTTCCATCGACTCCAAAAACAACACAAGTCTCAGACCCTATTACCTGCTCTATCAAGAGAAAAGATGACCGACAAAGAAGAAGAAAAAGAACATTATTAAAGACTTTGTCTCGCACAAGAAAGAAAGACAGAGAGTAGCTTTTTATTAAAAGAAAAGAAAAAAGGGACATTTTTTGAGACTTTGTCTATAAGAAAAAGAAAGATACACGTATGAACCGTTGTTTAGCTGGAGGGAAGAAGTTGATACTTTACGTTTTGTTGGTGTATCAGAAGGTGAAAGATTTTTTATAATTTTGTTACTTCTTTTTTGTATTTATGAGTTATGTGGGTCCTTCACTAAGTTTCCAGACTTTTTGTGTAGATATTTAAAATTGTCGTAGACTCTTGAAAATGTTATTGCTGTACATCTTATGAGATGACTGACCAATTTTTATGATTTCAGGTTCAAATGAACAGCTACAGCAGCAATTGGAATACACCCTACTAAAGCTTGATTGTCACAGCTGGTGAACTTCAAAAATGCAATCTGGACTTTAGAAGAATGATATGCAATAAAATTCTGTTTTAAACTTGGAAAAAATGCCATGCGATGAAAGCTAGATCTACTGCTATGACCAAGAGACAGAGTTCCCAGCGGAAGTATTTTGGCTCTCCCTGACCCAAGACGGCTAGACAGAGCAAATCCACCCACAAACTTTTGATGACCCCTTTTTTTGACAGCACTGGCATGATCTACATGCACTGGGTTCCCACTGGACAGACAGTCAACAAGGAATACTAAGTTGAGGTTTTAAGGGAGTTTAGGAAGAGATTCCTTGGAAAGAGGCCAGCACTCTTCAAATCGGGCCAGTGGTATTTCTAGTTGGACAATGCACCAGACCACAACTCCATCCTTGTCACAGACTATTTGACCAAGATGGGTATCAAGACAGTTCGTCACCCTCTCTATAGTCCAGAAGTTGGTCCCTGTGACTTTTGGTTATTCCCTAAGCTCAGAGGCTGTCGTTATGAGACAATTGAGAAGATGAAAGAGGCTATGACAAAGGTCATTGACACGTTCACACAAGAGGACTTCCATGGTGCCTTCCAGAAGTTGTTGGGACGATACAACAAGTGCATTGCAGCTGGAGGAGATTATTTCGAAGGGGACTAGAGTTTCATGTGTGTACTATCAATAAAAGTGCCCATACGAAAAAAGTCTGGAAACTTATTTAATGATCCTCGTACTTGTCATATTTGCATTAGGACACATATGCAACTAACTGGAGTGACCTTACTTTTGTCATAATAAACTACTTTGATTTTTAAACAAGGATCTCTTTCCCCCTTATTTTATTTCATTTCATTTTTGCATTCATATTTTTTGTAATATTATTATTGTTACTAGTATCCAATTTTATTGACCGAATAAAATTACGATAGGATTTGTTTTCTTAAATAAAAAAAATCTTCGACGTGAAAAACAAATCAAAATAAAACTATCATGGCGTAAAAAAAGGAAAAAAGAAAGGAAAAGAAAAAAGTATATCGGTCAGACAAAAGGATTTTTTCCTTTTTTTAAAAATGTTTTTATTCTTCTTAACTAATTTTCTTTCTTTCCCAACCCCTAAGAATAACCATAAGTGTTTCACACAACGCCCCACACCCTAAAGATATTTATCTGGTAAAATATCTGTTTATTCATTAACTTACTCCCAAACAAAAATGTTTTTAAAATTGTTTCCTGAAATGACGATTCTTTAGCCACCAATCCACGTTGTTTTAAGGAAAATCCCATTTAAAAAATCCAATGGATTTAACAGTGATTAATGAGAAGTCTACAGGATAATTAAAAGATGTGTAGCAGTCACAGATCTATTTTCTCTCGCGAATCAATGCCCCTGCCAAGCGATTCGGCTACACACTGACCAATCAACGGGCAGAGCGCATTAATTCCTTCTTCCTCTCAAGAACTATTTTTTCTAGTTCTTTTTGGAAGTCGGCCAACAGAACAGGGAGCACAAGACCAGCAAAGAAGAAGGACCTCTCTCTTGTAGTCTGCCATGGGAACCCAGTATTGACGATCTTCACTGAAGATAACTGTTGCCATAGATACCCACTAAAGAAGATAACTGCGGCTACCAGCTACACACACAAAAGAACTAACATTGTTATCTGCAACACGCTAAAGAACTAAAGAACTACTATACTACCTTGGACACTACTACCTGTCACCCAAAAAGAACCTCTTCTCACTCTGACACAAGTCTACTTTCTGTCATAAAAATAAACCAGTCATTATTGTTCTTCAAAGTGTTGGGAATTTTTAAAACTAAACCCTAAAAAAAGAGACATACCTTTTTCTCTCTGGCAAGCACATTTAGTCATGTAGACATGTGATAACTACCAATCAAATAGCGAAGCAACACATCAGGACTACTATCAACACACGAGGTGTTTCATTTATTTTAAAACAATAACAACTGAAAAAACAAAAGTCTAAGGGAGGTAACTCACCCCTACAAAAAATGGTTATAACCTCTGGCCCGACTGTTATTAAAGTCTGTAGGTATTAACTAGTTCTGACTAAAGTGAATTTTAACACAAAGAAATTTCGTTATTTTGTTCAACGCTGCATAAATAACTACGAATTAACTTATAGTGTATGAGAACCACCCATATACTAAAGATGTTCCAAAACTTCTTCGAAGAGAACAAATAATAAAAATGATACACATGAATCTGACAACACACCCTTTTGACCACTAAGGTTAAGAGAGAGAGAGAGAGATTCTTTTTTTTTCTTTTGCTGTACACACTAGAACAGAATAACAAAAAATGATTTTCTTAATAGTTTAACGGCATCCCCTCCGGATGAAATAGATTACTTATTTATTATTCATTCTTTGTATCTTATTCATTATCTATCAAATTTCATACAAATTACATATATTTGAATTATATAGAAATTTATTTTTACTTATATACATTTACTTTTTAAGTATATACAATTTTTTTTTTACTGATCGTTTATTTACACGTCATTAGAAATATAAATTGTTTTATTTCTTGTTGATATATTAATTTTGCGCGGGATAAAATCAAATCCGTGGATGTAGTTGGGAGCATAAGGCACGTGATTTCCCTGACCAATAAGCTTCCGAAACTTATTAGTTTATTGACGTCCACCACCTTTTGTTTCGGGAACAAATGAATTAGGATCCTATTTTCTAGATTTTTTTGTACTGCACAGTCATCGACGGCCGTTTAGTATATAGGAGTGTAAATCCTATAGAATCTTTGGTAAAGTTGTGTGTTGCATGTACAAAAATAATTATCCTGTATTCGGTATATGTTTAGGCGAAATCATCGTTGATGATCCACAACGTAGTAGTAATTTTGGTGACAGGGAAGAGAGGCAGAGAATATAGCGTTAGTTGTAATAGTAGTGTTGATATATCAATGTGTGGGAAATCACGGGTGTATGTGTTCGCTGATATATGTAAGTTGGCAACTGGAGAATGTTTAGATAATTTCAATTACCTAAAGTAACTGGCCTCGTACTTAGGTATTATGAGATAACATTTGATTCTTACCGTCTATGTGAGTTCAGCATGTTGATCACCAAAGATTCCTGCAGAAATTGTGACTGAACTGCCAGGCGAAGATATTTTCGCGTATTTATATGATTTTGGAATTGAAAAGTGGATCAATTAAGGGTTTTTCTATTTCGGGTGGGAAATAAGGTATACGCCGACGAATGTTGAGCTAATTGTACTAATTTCCCGCTTTTTTGGATCCTAGAATTCCACAAAATGTAACTGCTTGTGTTTCTGGTTGAAATATAGGCTTGCCCACAGATGATAAAGACGGACTCTTTACCTTTGCAGTTTTTTCTTTTTTCTTTCTCTTTTCCTTTTTGAGTTAACAAAAAAAAAAAGAGAGAAAAAGAAGAGAAAAAACAAAATAAAAAAAAGAAAAAGAAAAAACGAAACGAAAAAAAAACACAAATAAACAACAACATCAACAGAACCCCCCCCACAAAAAAAGTGTACGCGCTTGCTTGCTGAACTCAAGAACCTCGGAGTAGATGTTGCTGCAGTGCAAGAGACTCACTTCACTTGCAGTGCCGACTGTCGGGTGCTGGAAAGCGATTTTAACGTTTTCTCAGCATACGGCAGCCGCACCAGCGCTGGGGTCTCTTTGCTAGTTGGACGCAGCCTTGATGCTGATGTTGACGTTGTTTTTGCAGGTGACGGGGCCGGTTGGTTGTGGCCGATGTTGCCGTGAAAAGTTTCAAGTTTCGTCTGGTTGCGGTTTATGCGTCCAATAACGCTGCGGAGAGGGTTTCCTTTTTTCGTCGGCTGGCGCCGTTCCTGAACGATACGAAGCGGCTAGTCTTAATGGGTGATTGGAATGCGATCCTTGATCCCAAGATAGATAAGGACGGGCGGGGAGCTAACAGATTGGGAAGGTGTGAAAGCAGCCTTGTCGGCTTCATGACTCGTCATGGTTTGGTCGACAGGTTTCGTCTGGATCACCCAGGGCGGGAGATGTGGACATGGCTAGATAGATCGCCCTCTGCCAAAGTAGGTTCCTACTTGGACAGAGTGTTAGTGAGAAGAGCTGACATCGATTTTGTTAGTTGTCCCACGTTCCACTTGATAGCGTGGACTGACCATAAACTTATTAGAGTCAGTCTGCGGTTAGCAAATAAGCCTACTCTAGCCGGCTACTGGAAGTTCAATACCTCCTTACTGGAGATACGGGACTTCTGGGATCGGCTAGAATCCCTAATTCAGCGGGCGTTAATGGGGGCGGTTACCGGGAATAGGTGGTGGTTTTCTCTTAAGCATAGGATTAGAGATTTCGCCACCAAGTACGGTCGACAGCTCAACTTAGATAGGACCGCGGATGCGAAATCTATAGATGATAGACTTTCCCGGGCGGTGGCTGGGGGGGGGACTCCCTATGTGTAGAGCTAGCTTGGAGGGACCTTGAGCGTGAGAGTAGCGAGCGCTACAAGGGATCAGTAGTTAGATCTAGGCTAAAAAGAGTTCTCAACGAAGCTGTGAAATCGAACGCGACTGCGCGTGAAGAAGAAGTGCGAAGGTTCCACAATCGGTACATTGCATCTGTCAAGCCCCCGGACGGGCGTCTGCTGCAATCGGGTCGTGAAGGGCGGCTGAAGCGGCTAGCTGCGAGGGTGTGGTTACTGAATGCGAAGTCCGTGATGCGTTGAAGCAGGTCGGCCTCAACAAGTCTCCGGGACTAGATGGTTTGCCCTACGAAGTGTACTTGAGGATGTCGCACATGTTTGTACCTATTCTGACGGATATGTTCAACCATTGGTTCGCCCAGGGAGCCATCCCTGGTAGCGTTACCAAGGGCGTGATCACATTGCTGAAGAAAGGTGGCAGGCATGTTTGGGAGGGTTTAGACGATTACAGGCCCATAACTCTGCTTAACACAGAGTTAAAGATTTTGGCCCGGGTCTTAGCGAATCGTTTACAGCTTGTCATTAGCGATCTGATCGGCCCCGAACAGACCTTTGCTGTGAAGGGAAGATCGATCCAGGACAACCTGCACTTGATTTGCGAGGTCCTAGAGGGGATAAAAGACGACACCGAAGCCGTGCTGATCAGTTTATATCAGTCCAAGGCCTTCGATAGGATAGACCATCGGTTCTTGGCGACTGTTTTGGAGACTGCCGGATTCAAACCGGAGTTTCGCAGATGGATTAGCATGATGTACCACAACCCTCAGGCAGTGGTGCAGGTGAACGGAAGGCGTTCGGGGGTGATCGCGATCGAGCGTTCGGTCCGGCAAGGCTGCCCTCTGTCTCCTCTTCTCTATGTTCTCGCGTTGGAGCCCCTCCTGCGCAGACTTAGGGATGAGGGGAAAAGTCCGGCACTGCGCGGTATCCCATTCGTTGGCCGCCTTGCGGCCAGGGTTTCTGCGTTCGCTGATGACGTCACAGTCTTTGTATCCCGCCGCCAGGATATAGAGGCTGTGAAAGAGGCAGTTGTCGAGTATGAGCGGATTGCAGGGGCCAAGGTCAATTTTAACAAAAGCGAAGGTTTGCGGATCGGTGCTTGGAGGGGTAGCAATACTCTTCTAGGGCCCTTCCGCTGGAGTGACGGACCCATCCGCATCCTCGGGGTATGGTTTGGGCCCGACCTCCAACTGGAGCGAAATTGGTCGGAAGTACATGCTAAGGTGGGAATCTGGCTTTCAAGGAGGTTGTCCTTAAAGGGCAGGGCGGAGGCGTGCGCCGCGTACGTCTTCCCCTTGATCCTTTACCGATTGGCTGTACTTCCCCTGCCTAAGGCACGTCGGTTGGCACTGCAACGATCCCTCTACAGATTGCTCTGGGGAGGTGCAAGGCCGATGGTCCGTAGGCAGGTCTGAATCCAACGTACTCGCAACGGAGGTCAGGGTATACCTGATCTGGAGAGCCACGGGCTTGCTGAAAGACTTGCATATCTGGGCCGAGTCTTGATGGGGGACTCAGTGTGGAGACGAAAGGCGAGTCGGACTTTTCCTCGCCTCAACTCAGACCCAAAGGCTGAAGGTCGACGTAGGCCTTTGGGCGAAGCACTGTTTGTCCGCGAGTGCAGAAAGGCCCTTCGTAACCTTCTTGGGTCCAGTGACTTTTCCTGGCCTTGGAAGGAACTGTATCGGGAATTAGTGGTGGGTTCCGCTTCTGATCCTCTCAGCGAGCGGCACGGCTGGACGGCGGAGGAGATCCGCTCTCACTGGAATTGGGCGCCAGGATCGAGCTTCTTGAACAACTCCGAGTTCTCGCTCACCTGGCGATTTGCACGGAATGCGTTGCCCCTTTGCGACTTGAACTACAAAGCGGGCCTGGCAGACATGCCTGATTGCTCTCGCTGCAGCAGTGGCCTGGAAGAAACGGCTGAGCACTCCTTCTACTACTGCGAGCGAGTCCGCCCGTTTTGGGATCACGTCGGGGAGTGGACGGCTTGTGCTGCTCGACGTTGGTTACGTCGTAGACAACGTTCTTCCTCCGTTTCATGGTGAGAAGCGTGTGGTGTTTCTTGCGATCCTAGCTGTAGCCCGAATGGTGATTTGGACGACGCGAAACAAGGGATTGCGAAACAAGGGATTGTATGACGATGCAAACTTTTCTCATCATGATCTGGTTTTGTATTTTCGGCATCAGCTGAGGGTCAAAATCAGATGCGATAGAAAACGCTTGGATCGCATAACATTCAGCAAAAGGTGGGTGACTGCAGCGAGCCTGGTCGTACGAAAGGGGGCAATGTTGGAGTCATCCTTCCCTCCTCTGCCGGCCCATGGCGTCTACGGTACGGGTCCTTAGGGACCATATCCCTGGTAAGTAGAAATTTTTTTTTTCCCATGTAACCTAGTTAGCAGTATGTTGCGAGTCATTGTCCCCGTCACCTAGCCGTTAGTTCCCAAGATCTTCCCCATCCCTATTACTTCTGTACCTCAACCCGTATCCCAGTCCACCTTTTCTGAAGTTCTTGAACATTCATATGTAAAAAATCATATTACCTACTTCTATCGACCCATACCGCGCCCGACCCTTTATTTCTTTTATCTCTGTAGATTAGGATTCCCGCCCCACCTAGGGTAGGTCCGGCTTGTTTCCGGTTTCTTTCGACCCGGAAAACAGTCGGCCTCCAATTTTATAGATGAGGGGATGGGAGGGAAACCAAATGGGGAATTTTTTCCTTGTTTTCTTTCTTGTATATATATTTTTCGGGGTTTTTTCTCCTATTCCCATCATATCATTGTACATAAACCATATTTTGTAAATAAAAATCATATACCACTTTCGGGTTTTAAGTAGGTTTTCTTCATAGAGCAAATGTGGTATTTTGGTAACTGCTGCGCGCATGATGAAGGACGAATGGTTATATATTGTACTGCTGAATGGGTCGGCAAATGTGGCTAGCTAGGTTCCCTTAGATTTCTTAGTTAAAGCACGACCGCTCCCTTTCCCTTCCCCTCAAACCTTAAGGCCTTGTGCCTTCTTTGTAATATACAAAGAAATAAAATAAACAGTCAACTTTTCTTTTTATACAACTTTTCCAAATTCTTATCTATTTTTACACTTTTTATACATCCATCTATACTTAACATCATTAATATAACCCCCCATAGCCCTGATGATGTTTCAGCAGAACCGAAACTTTATAGTGTCGCCTTTGTTTCTCAATAAATCTTCACGTTCTATTTAGATTACTTGTTGCCCATTTTTCCTGACAAACCATCTGATTACTATCCATTATTTTCTTTCATTCTGTTCCATTGACTAACAAGATCCAGACCCATTCTCCCACTGCAATATCTCACATCAACAACATCAAGATGTTCCGCAGAGGCACAGACCTACTCAAAAACATGAAGCCTTCTATAACGATCTTTACACAAGAAAACTCACACCAACCTGAATGTCCAGCGTTTTCGTTCGTCTCAACATTTACTTGGATTACATTAGACTGTGCCGTGAAGCTTATATTCATATCTTAGGATTTTAATAGGCATATACATTAATATTAAAATCAAAAATAAAAATAAAAAAGATACAGATTTATATGATTTGAATTTCGTCGAAAAGGATGAATGATTCGAAATCTCTCGATGAACTAATGGAACGTGGATGTATAGAGCTACTCAAAAACAAGATGACTTCTATAATCAACTTTACTGAAGAAAAATCACACCTACCTGAATTTCCAGCGTTTTTCATTCATCTCAACATGGTCCAGATATTGGTCCCTATGACTTTTGCTTATTCCCAGAGGCTGTCGTTATGAGACAATTGAGGACATGAAAGAGGCTGTGATGAACGTCATTGACACGCTCACACAAGAAGACTTCCATGGGGCCTTCCAGAAGTTGTTGGAACGGTACAACATGCTGTAATATCCTAACTAACAAAAGGGAAATAACCTCTGATGCCACAGGGGTTACGGCCCCTACCACATCCGGGGGATTTGGACAATAAAGGAATGTACCAGGCATAGCAGCAGATGTTCGTTCTCGCTCTGTCCTTAATCACCATCCATTCTATCGATTCATCTTGGTAATAGTCCATACCTAGCAAGTATCCATTACCTCAGATATAAAGACTTTACACATGCATTGCAGTCGAAGGAGATTACTTGGAAGGGGACTAGAGTTTCATGTGTGTACTATCAATAAAAGTGTCCGTACGAAAAAGTCTGGAAACTTATTTAATGATCCTTGTATCTGATGTGGTGTACTGGGAAGATATTTATTCTATGTGCTATGGACTGGTTCAATATTTGTACCAGTCCACAACTCCATCCTTGTCACAGACTATTTGACCAAGATGAACATCGAGACAGTTCCTCAGCCTCCCTATAGTCCAGACCTTGCTCCCTGTGACTTTTGCTTATTCCCTAAGCTCAGAGGCTATTCTTATGAGACAATTGAAGAGATGAAAGAGGCTGTGATGAAGGTCATTGACATGCTCACTCAAGAGGACTTCCATGGAGCCTTCCAGAAGTTGTTGGAACAGTACAAGTGCATTGCAGCCGGAGGAGATTACTTGGAAGGGGACTCGAGTTTCATGTGTGTACTATCAATAAAAGTGCCCATACGAAAAAGTCTGGAAATTTATTTAATGATCCTCGTATCTGATGTGGTGTACTGGGAAGATATTTATTCTATGTGCTATGAACTGGTTCCATATTTGTGCTATGTTATTTGTTTAACTTTAAAAAAATATTTTTTGAATATCTGTAGTGACATTAACTCTTCTCTTTCCAGCTATGGGGTAAATAGTAGGGTAAGCTGGGCTCTTTAACTTTGGTATGGTAACCAGTCTAAGAGAAGGAAAACTCTGAATTCTAAACCTGTTAAACTCCATCTAATAATTGATCTTGTGTTGCATCTTTCTTGCGATGGAAAAGTTTGGTAAATATATACATGACTCAAGGAACAAATATTCTTTACTGGCTCATTATCATGATCCTTACATAGAGTTAGGAGAATTTTCCAAATGTTTATGTGCTATGCATTAAAAAGCTGCAAAATATCTTTAAAGACAAGTTAAAAGAAGGTTTTTTCTGTAGATTTTGGCGAAATTTCTCTGTACTACACAACAGTAAACCCATCCAGATCTTTTTCTTGGGTTTAAACACTACCCTCAACAAGAACACTAACAGAATCAGGCAGATATGTGAGTAGGTGTAAACATTAATATTCCTGATTTCATACAGAAAAAGAAATACTTTTTTCACACTTTTGTATCTTTTGTTAAATAAACTTTTCTTTTTCAGATTTTCAAAATGAAAAAAAAGCACGATGAAAAAAGTAAGAATAAAAATGAAAGAAAAAATCAATTAAAAATAGAAAATAATCAAAAACATCTTTCTTTTCAGAAAATTGTTTCTTTTTTGTAAGTTTTTTTGCAAGTTTTTTCTGAAATTTTTTGACAAGTTATTTTTTCATATCAGAGATGCTCTAAAAAAATCTTGTAACAGTAATACGCTATCTTTCTTCCTGAGATTGTACTAATTTTTCTAGATATTAATTTACTTTATATACCCCACAGCCCAGTTGGCAAGGGCAGTGGAATACACTAACTGTATTTCTACAGAGGGGTAATCTATCCCCACTAAGAGTGTCCTGATAATGACACTAAACAATCTGATGGTAAGGCTCCAGTAATGCTGGAGCTTTGAGGATTGCGGAGTGGTAGCACCTGATAGGGTCTTCTCTGTGCATCAAATAGAACTGCTTGACATTTAAACTGTGTGCAAACAAATTACTTATGCTCAATTGAATTGTTCGAAATAGAACTGTTTGATCATTTAACTATGTGTGTCTACAAAATAAGTTTACAAATTATATATTTAATATATATGTAAAAACAAGATTTGGCATTAAATAACCAACAATGGTTGATATGCCATAAAACCAAACCAGACCAACCAATATACCCCACTCTTTACATAAAACAACTGAAAAAATCGAAAAGAACAAATAAAACAAAAATTGAAGTCAAATAGCAAACTGTTGAGGTTATTTTTTTGCCCTGGCTGACAGACAATATAAACATAAAAAGATTTCATATTTCTTTCTATTCTTAACACTTAGGTTATCCTGAGAGAGTACCTTTCAATGCCTTTTCTTCCACAGGTATGAATTTGTTTTGCTTTTTCTTTCCTCGAAGGACAATTCTCAGAATGTACTTTTTTCTGGGTGTAAAGTGACTTGTTGCATTTTGACTAAACAAATTACTGTTTCTTTATCACTGACAGGGATTTGTCTATTAATCTCCCTTGTGACTTTTCCATTTCCAATAAATTGTAAATATATTTAAATCAACAATAAAGTGTTTGTTTTTTCCTTGAAATATTTTTTCTTTCTTTGCTTAAATTATTTAAAGAAAAGTCACAATAATCTGGTGGTAATCTAACCCTTTTGCCTAGGCTCACAAAATTCACAAATCAAGTACAAAGAATATCCAAACTTTGCTCCAGAGGATAATCAAATGTGTTTAAAGCTATCCTATCAACTTATTGAAAGAAAGGCTGTAAAACAGACCAAAGAAGATAATTAAAAAGACTTTATGCTAAAAAAATGTACACAATTCTTTTTGATACATATTTTTATTTATCTATTTATCTTTAGTTCTTTTTTTTTTTTTTTTTTTTTACTGACAGTGACTTGTCTATTAATCTCTCTTGTGACTTTTCCATTTCCAATGAATTATAAATATATTTAAATTAACAATACACTGTTTTTTCCTTGAAATATTTTTCTTTCTTTGCTTAAATTATCTAAAGAAAAGTCACATTAATCTGGCAATACACAATTCTATTTGATACATATTTTTATTTTTAAAATTTATTTTTAGTTCTTTTTTTTTAAAATAATATATCGAGTAATTTGTGCTAAATATAAAAAATGTTCTTGTATATATATCTTAGGATTTTGCTATAATTAATATTTTGCTTTTTCAATACTGAAATTTTGTATGAACTTTTTAATAAATTCAAATTATTTTCTTGGTTTGTCATTTCTTATGTACTCATTCTGTGAATTTACTCAAAACTTTTTCTTAGTTTTACAAGATTTGTTTAAAAACCAGTGTTGTCAGCTGATTCACTTTGAACTTTTCATTCATCCAGAGTAGAATATTATCATGATCAGCTATAATACTAAGAAGTCATTGAGATCTGAAAAGACTTACTGTCACTTGATTTCTTGTGATATCTAGCAGATAGTTTGTATTTACCCAACACCTCCACCTTGGACAGGATGTGAAATAAGGTTAGTTATTAAACAAAGCATAGCTAGTTGAATTTAGTTTTTTTCTTTTTGAAGACCAGCTGCCATAACAAGATTAAAAGATACATTCTTGCCTTCCAATTTATTCATAAAAGAGAAAAAATAATCAGATTATTTTCTAAGGCAAAGTAAAATACAAACAGCTTTGTGTAAAATTTGAACAGAAGGATTAAATTTAGTATCTTCCTTCTTGATCAGTTGCCATACCAAGATAGAAGGACTCTTCTTAACCTATTGTCACGTGGTGTCCCACTGAGACGATTGAAATATGATTACTACTATCCTCATGTTTGAATTAACAGTGGCAAGCCGTCAAAGAATGACCGTTAAGACCAGATGTTTGTACTTAGGGACCTCACTCGGGTCGCCTGACACGGGAAGGAAGAAGAGAGAAGCCAAATGATTGGCTGGGACCCCAAAACGGAAGCGGGGACTCCTCCCCGTCAGTGGAAATAGATAAAAGAAAAGTTAGTTGTTAGACAGAGTTCGTGGCGGACGGAACCCAAAGCCAAGTACTCCGGGTAAAAGAAGACGAAAAGAATCTCGGACAAGAAGAAGCCGTATCTTCAAGCCAGTACTAAAAATAAGATAAAGTCTGTCAGCCCGTAAAAGAAGAAAGATTCTCCACAGGAATCCATCTAAATAAGATTAGTGACTTTGGGACTGTTTCTCCTTATACCCAATTTTATATACCCTCTCTCTCTCTCAAAATTTGAAGAAAAATGAAAGAAAAGAGAAGAAGAAAGACATGTTCATGGACAGTTCATTTATGATATATTTGACATGTTGAAGGTGTATACCTATGTGTAGTAAAAGATTCATATATTTTAATGTTCCCATGTGGTTGAAGTTGTTATTTGCAGTGTCTTCTACGAGTTTGTTATGTCATATTTCTTTTCCAGCTTCTATTTGCCTTATGTTATCTTGCTTAAAATTGTCCAATTAATTCCTTTAAAATATCATACGGGAAACCGGAATTGCCGACTACTATAATTAATATTATGATTTGTCTAAACCTAGAGGTCCATATCTTCCATTGTTCTAGGGGAGGAAGTTTAGTGGCCTTGGTGGGTGTGTGTATAGTGTGGAATTTGGAACCCCTTGCCAGCGGTGGTCAGTCTAGCCATAAATTGATCCCCTACATAATATGCCAGTTCGTATATGCCTGAGAAAAAAACTCTGAACGAGGACTTATTCTACAAGGGATCTAGTGCTAACCTGCCCCGTCTTCACACGTGCAAAAATAAAGTCCCGTTTTGGGATTTTAAAGAATTTGCCATCACACTATAATTTTTCCATAGCAGTTGAAGAAGAGAATGGTTCTTTTAAAAGAATATTAGTGTAAAGTGAAATAAAATCTTGTCCAAGACTTAAACTGAATTTTTGAATCTAGTGTTTTCTTTCTTCTAGACCAGTAGACTAAGAAACAAGGTAAAAAGTTCTAATTTTCAAAGACTTCTTTTGAAATCATTTCATAGATAACATTACTTTGAGGTGGTCAATTCTCTTAAAAGTTTAAAATGTCATTTTTTATTCAAGCAATCCATATATGTAGTTGAAACACTGGCCCAAAATGTACTTTTTTCTACAGCAGTATTAAATTAGTAGGCAAAAGTTGTTTCTTGATTCAAAGGTTGAACATGATTTTAAAAGAATACAATATATATAATTTTATTTCTTTTTATTTTCCTTTTTATACATAAAATAATACATAAAGTAACACATACCACTTGGCATTTATCATTTGGTTAAGAATATAGCCATAAGTTTCATTCAGCTTTTATCATAAAGGAAGTAGAAAGAATTCAGTTATTTGTCTGCTGACCAAGTGAGAGAGATAAGGGAATGAATGAATGAAGCCAGTAATAGAAAAGACATGCAAACAACATAGTCTTAATAATACAAATAAGATTGGTAACAAATTTACAAAAAGGAAATTTATAATTCAAAAGGAATTGGATGAAATGTTTAAACTGTAAACAAAAGTTCTTTGTGTGCAGCTGAATGTGAGTGGGAATGTTCTGAGAACAGAAAGTTTTTGTAAAAAGAAAACCTTGTATGTGAGATTGTGGAATGTTTTTTGGTGACAATAATGGAATCATTTGCTTGGAATAAACCTTGTTTTATTTATTTTGAATGTGTGTCTGTGGGTGTTTTTTTTTGTGTTGCAATAAACTATAGATGACCTGTTAGTTACATTGATACATTATTAGATTATCATTTGGTTATTTGCTGATTGTTATGTATAGCAGCTACTTGATGCTTTTTTTTGCTTAAAAATTAAAATATAAGTCTTGACTGATGTTTGACTGAATGCTAGTTCTATTCTGCTTCAATTCAAGACACCTTGAAATACTGAAATAAAATGGGTTTAAACAACAATTAATTGTTAATATTCTTACAATAAGGGGTCTTATAAAATACAAAAATTTCATGGGAAAGTTGGGAAAATAAATTTACCTGTGCACCATATCCAGTATCAAAGAACTACTAAGGTCCAATTCTTAACAAAATCCCCTCCAAATCTTACAATTGGTCCTAGCCTGAGCAGAAGTCACTTTGCATTCTGGGATTTCTCATAGATATAGGTCTTTAAATAATTGTTTCCCTTACACTGTCCATGTTAATCTACTAGGAAGGAGGAAAGGACACATGTCTAAACTATGGCACACTTAAGGTGACAGTTCCATTAGGTTTGCTGTAGACTGCAGTTGATTTTGTAATCACATGTGAGTTTAATTTTTTCCCAAAAAATGACACCTGAATGTCTGTAATTTCTGTTCTATTTTTACATTTGATGTGTAGTATTACCTAAATTTACATGCTTACCAGGAAGTGCTAAGGTTCCAGTTACTCTTAGCAACTGGGCTAATAAAAAAAACTTTTTGGAACCTACCATTCTCTCTGTTTCATCTCAACACTCAACAAAACACAGATGCTCTGCACACAGACACTCACCTCTCTGCAACTCATGTGTTTGCATGCAGACCCTGGTCACAAATACATAACTTCACAAAAAAATGATTCACTTCCATTTCATACTTCTTTTGGCTACACCTGAGAACTGACTATATTGGAGAACCTGTTACGGAGCTGATGAATATGCTGATCCAACAGAGTTTTTAGAAATGAGTGAAGTGACTCAGGAAAAGCAAAGATAACAAAGATGAGTGAGTAAGTTTAAAAGGTAAATTTTATTTTGGCGCAAAAATACAAAAAAATAAATTTCTATGAAGTTCCTTTTTACATTGAAAGTGTAGACTTGACTGTCAATTGGTTTTTGGCAACAATAAGTCAAGGTGAATCTTGAACAGGTTGTTGTTACAGCTATGATACCAGGTAGGCCAGTTAGATATGTTGGATTGCAGAAGCAGGCTAGTTGACATTCTGGTGTTAATTCAGTTTGGTTGATATTAGCTATGGTAAAAATGGTTGCTGAAGACATTAGGTTTATAATACCCAAAAATTCATACACAAATTCATACACAAATCCACTGTGCCATGTGTCCTCAAGGACACATGGCACAGTGAATAAAAGTGTTGGTTAGATCCAGTGACATACCCAAATAGTGTGAGTTCAATACTCGGTGAAAGCAGTGGAGAACTTTCAGTGGAGAAATTAACAGGAGATAACTGATAATTGATATCCATTAAACATGGCTCGTGAAACTAGAACAGTTCAGTTCGATATTCCAACCGGACCATACAACGACCAAAAAAAGTCCGAAAAATGTAAATAATGTATATAGTACCTCATCTCAGAAATTTAGACAGATAGTGAGTTGATGAAATCATTATGGGACTAGGCTAGCAGTTTGCAGGCCAGGTAATTTGGCCTAAGTTTCTAAGTGTTCCTGATCTGCTGGAGAAATCATCTGGTCCAACTGGTCTGTTACTTCATGTGTTTGCTGCATGGGTGAGTGGCTAATAGGTCATTGTCCTTGTTGTTGCTGACTTACTCTCTAAGTAGTTGTAAGTAAATACCTCTGTCCTTATAAAGGCAGTAAGGATAGTTTATAGTTGTGGGAAGAGCATCTGGAAGCTTGTAGGAGGCAGGAACTGCTGAAACAGTATCACACCCTGGTTCTTTGAGTGTGATTTCTGACTGCTATTTATATTCAGATGGAATTACAACAGTGTAGAATTCTTTTTTCTTCTAAACTTCTGGTTTCAAAGAAAATAGGAGAAGCTTTAGACTATCTCATAGACATGTGGAGATTTAGGAATAAATAATAAAACTCCCAACTGGATGTTGACTTGTCGGCTGTCACATACAAAGTGTATAAACGCGTCGCTATGCATCAGCTCTACGCAGCCATCTGGTCAGAAGTCAAAAAGAAAAATAATAAAAATTAATGTAGCCAATGGGAAGCTGTTGTGCTAAAAATAAGAGGGATGGTCGAGTGACGATTTTTGGAGCTGGCAGGGAGAGATATAAACTCAAGGTTTTGTGAACCGAGGGAGAGAAAAAAAAGAGACCAAAAAGGAAACTACACAGACACAGTAATCAAGCGTGAAGTAAAATTTGCTGTCGAGCTAAGAGCTGAAAACTACTTTTGTGCCTGTGACTACTACCTGACCATAGAAAAAGAAAAAAGGAATAAGTACACTTTATAAACATTTTCCTCCCTTCTTTTTTTTTTCCAACATATTACTTTCTGCTATTTTGAAACATTACTACATGCAAAAGTGAACTTTTGAACACGCAAATTCAAATTAATGTTTTATTGTTTATAAAGGTTGTTTAAAACTTTAGATGTTCCTTGTTTGTCTTGTTTTAAATGAAGTTTATATTGCATGTTGTAATGCACAAAAAACCCCAAAGAGGCCATAGACATATCTAACTGTAGTTATTCCAGAGATATATCTAAGTACATTTATCCCAGAGACATATCTAATAACATTTATCCCAGAGATATATCTAATTTCACTTATCCCAGAGATATATCTACCTACACTTATCCCAGAGACATACCTAACTACACTTGTCACAGAGACATTTAACTACACTTTGCACATACCTACAAGAACACTGTCACAAGAAATTCTTTTCCCTCAAACATACAACACTTCTGAGATAAACCTGTTTTCTCTTGGTTCCTCATTACAATAAATATTATTATTGTTATATTTGTGTTGTTTATATCCTAGTTTCCATTCAAAATACATTGCTACTCTACCAAAGCACAAGCAGTAGATGCAAGATATATTTTCATTTTTATTATTTTTTTAAAGGCACGAAACACTCGTTTGTAATAGTTAATTGCTTTAATAAAGCTTTGCAGTTAAGTCCAAGCTATGAGCTAACTGATTGATGTTAACTAATGTATTTGACGATGTCACTTTATTTTTTTTCTGATGTTATCAGTAAGATTTTCTAAGGAGTTTAATGATAAGATATTTCTTTTCTGAGAAGTTTTTCCATACAAATTTCCCAAGTTCATATTTGTGACAATACAAATGTTTATTGAAAATGAAAACTAATCATTTATTGATCTGTTTTTTTTATTTTTATTTTTTTTATTACAGCCATTAAAGTAAAAGATAAGAAAAAAAGGAAATCAATGAAAGCCGAATATGAAGATGAAATACCAAAGAAAAGGAAAAACAAAAGATCTTCTCAACAATTACAGTATGTAATACTTTTACTTTTTTATTTCATGTTATGTTAATCTTATTTTCTAATATGTCAGTATTTCATTCCATTTCTTATATTTATATTGTCAATGCTTGAAAATTCCAAAGCTAATTTTTTGAGATTTTCATTATTTTTATATATATATATATATATATATATATATATATATGCTCTATCCTACACATCGAGCACTCTCTAAAGATACTGCAACCTTTAAACAATAATGATATATGAAAGAAAGTCATTGCTATGAGAGAAGCTCGCTCTCTCTCTCTCTCTCTCTCTCTCTCTCTCTCTCTCTCTCTCTCTCTCTCTCTCTCTCTCTCTCTCTCTCTCTCTTAAAAATTTTTTTTTATTTTTATCACTTAATGTGTTATCTTAATGAAATTACTTATAAATTTGTTATGAAAGAAAACTTCAAAATATAATTAGTTGGATTTCAAATTATTATTTTATTTTGTATGGAATATAAGGTAATTATAATTGTAAGATATGTTTGGTTTAATAGTCATCATTGTAATGAATTTGATAAACCAAGTTCATATCCTGAATGAGGTTTGCATTTTATTTTGTGCTAATGTTTTTGGGAAAAGCATGAATCCATTTCTTCTCCTATTCATAGATAAGATAGTTGGACAGACTGGGCTCTTTAGCCTTGATGTATCATCTAGCCTTAGAGAAGGAAAAACTCTGAATTGAAAACAAGCTGTAGTTTGCTTAAAAATTGACCTGGTATCAAATCCTACATATGATGAAGGGGTTGGGTAAATACTAATGCCTTAGAATTTTTTTTTTCTTATACATAATGGCAGTAAAACACTTAGAAATGTATTTTCACTATAGACATTATATTCAGGTAATAGCACAGAAAGTTGCATATAGGAACAAAGGTATTTTCCAAAACTAATATCAAAATTAGTATAATACAGGTAAAGATTAAGTCTAAACTACTCTCTATTGTTTTTTGATCTTCTTTTTCTTGGGGTTTTTTGTTTCTTTCCCTTACTAATCAATATCTTATATCATTCAAATGTTTCATGTGCCTTAAAAATCTGAGAGTTGGTAGTAAAAAATTCTTTCTCCCAACCAAGAAGTACTTTTTTTTTTTTTTTTTTTTTCTTTTTAGTTAAATTTGAGAAATGATATGCCAAGTGTGTTGAACTATAAGTCAAATGTTATATTGTGTAAGTTTCATGGTTTTAGGTCATTCTTTTGGTTGGACCAAGAATTTTTCCGTATTAGAAAAGAACATATCTTGTATTAAATACATGAAAACACCAAACAGACTCTTGATTTAACCAGCTGAATTATGGATTCTTATCAATATTCTACAAAATTATTCTTAGATTTTAATTTCTGAAAATATCAATATTTTCTATTTTCAGGCCAGATTCTGAAAATAGTTTGCCATCACTACCATTATCTATCACACATCCATCAGATGTGTTAGATATGCCAGTGGACCCTAACGAACCAACTTATTGTCTATGTCACCAAGTATCTTATGGAGAAATGATTGGCTGTGATAATCCAGATGTAAGTATAACAACATTTTCATCAAATAAATATCTACTTATTGAACAGGAAATTATTTGAATATTAAAATTGCTTCATAAATGAATAAAATTGAGTGAAATTTACTTATATCATATTACAATAAGTACATAAGCTTTATTTATTTATAAAATAATACTTATAATAAACTTGGATGATCTAAAATATTGATTTTGGTGTATGTTTTTTTTTTTTTTTTTACTTGTTTTTTTTAATTGACTTGTAAAAGCATTTTTTTGTTTTAATCAGTAACATTTAATTGTACACAAGTAATGTAGGCAAATCTATTGTTAATTCCTGTTGAAAACACCAGTTCCTAGTAATTCAACTAAGGTTAAGCTGTTATTTGAGGTCTCTATACCAGATTTAACCAGGCGTTATAAGTAAGCAATATGAGTAAATTTAATGTATAGCTTAGTCCTGGGCAATTATGGCAGACTGGGCTCTTTAGCCTTGGTAGAGTAACCAGTTTAGGAGAAGGAAAACTGAATTCAAAACCAGGAGCTGGAGTCCTTAAGGTACTCCAACATTGTCTTCACCCCCATTCTGGCAACACCTGTGGTTACTCTGATGCCAAGTGGCACTTAGTACTTCTCTTGGATAAGCAATGGTGTTGTGAAGAGGAGAAACCTGCAGCATTAGTAACTGCTGGTCTTCCATACAACCTTACCCATAGACCTGTGCTCAGATCTCAGCACAGGTCTATAGTCTCTGAAGAATGCCATAAAATAATCTTGAGCATTGAAACTTTATAACATTGAATAAGAACTTAACTAAATAATAATTCTAACCCAGTCAGCTGGGAATGTAGCATATACTGACTGCATCTCTGCAGAGGGGTTAAACGCCCCTCCCCCCAATGGGCATCCTGAATATGACATTAAACCATCTGATGGCAAGGCTTCAGCCCTGGAGCTTTGGGGAATATGGGGTACCCCCTTCATTGCCATTCATCCCAGGTCTAGTGCAGAGTGGTAGTACCTGATATCTATGGGTCAAGTAGAACTGTTTGATATTTAAACTGTGTGCAAATAAATGACTTGGATTAAATCAAATTGTTAGAAATAGAACTGTTTGATCATTTAACTGTGTGTAAACAAATGACTGATGTTTAATTGAAATGTTAGTGTTACATAGCAATGATTGAAACCATTTAAACCTGTTAGCAATATTTGAATCCATTTCAATGAGACTTGTTTCAAAATGTTATCTACAAACTATGTGTTTATAAATCATATAATATCTATAAAGAGGAACTATCATTAAATAACCTATAATGGTTGATATTTTACTGTATTCAAACAAAAAATTAATAGTAAATAGAATTATTTGGGTTAATAATTCTTGAAACCATTTAACTGTGTGCAAAAGAATGAGCTCGGGATTGTTTCAAAATGTTATCAACAAAATCTTTACAAATCATATATTCAGTATATATGTATACATAGGATCTGGCATTAAATAACCTACAAGGGTTGATATGCTATAAAACTAAACCAAATTAAATAATTTGTCATGTTATGATACTTGATTACTGAACATGTTGACTAGAGTTCAAACCCTGGATGAGGCTGTTTGCATTTCACAAAGCACTAATACCCTTAGGAAAGGCATGAATCCAACTATCCTCTCCCCTAGCTATAGGTAAATAGTAAGGCAATTGGTTATACTCTGCTAAAAAATTGACCTTGTATTGCATTCTGCTCCTGATGGTGAGGTTGGGTAAATACATAATTGATTCCTTCAATCTGCTACAATAGAATGATGTGTTTATATATTTATTTTCCTGTCTGTAACACCACTATTCAATTGTTTCAAGTGAGAAAACTTAAATATGCAGTTACATCCCCCTGTAAACCATTTGTAAGTGTAAATATACCTTAATTCTCTACAGAGCAAGTTAGCAGAATTGACTTTAGCATGCCTATATATGTAAAAGTGTATTTTTAATGGAGATTACTTAAATCTCTTGAATAAATGCAAGTTATCTTGCTGTCGAGAAGTGGTGCGTGTATTAACTGAGCTGATTATTGGAACTGGACTGAATTCAATTCTCCATGGGTACGCTATACTTGTAATGATAGATTTTCATTATCCTATTACATGGCGTTACACCTATAGTTGTAAAGTATACTTAAAGATTAATATGTTAAAAAACATAATAGTAAGGACTATGAATTATCCATTCATATGACATCATTTTTACTCTTTTGTAGCATGATGTAAGACAAGGTCAATTTTTCATCAGATTATGGTTGGTTTTGAATTCGGTTTTTTTCTTTTGTATCTGTTGCCATACAAAAGAATCCAGTCAGCCCTATTATTTACATGGTGAAAGTAGAGTATGCTTATCTTAAAATAAAGTAGAATATATGAAAAGAACACCTGAATGAATTGATAAATGATTTGTAAGTTTAACTCTTGTAGATATTGGAAATTATTTGATGAAAGTTAAAATCTGAATTGAGTGAATTTCATCAATGAAAAAATAGTTATTAGTATCTTAGAATACAATTAATCTTGAATTTAATAATTTATGTCCATCTATAATTAACACGTTTTAGTATTTTTGATGAAGCTTTTCATTCATTTTTTTTATATATAGTTTAACTTTTTAGATTTAAAAGAAAAGCTATATTTCGTTGTTTACTTTTAGGAGTTTATTTATGTCTATTTTACTGAATTACATAATGTTCTAATAGATATGAAAACTATTTAATTTACTCCAAATCAAAATTCCCTTTCAATTCTTATGGGAGATAACTTAGAGTTACTTCCCTTTTGATTATATAATATTCAAATAAATCATCTGAAAATAATTTAATCATTTTATTATCATATTTATTTTTTTGTATATTATATTATATTTAATGTTCAAATAAAGAATCTGAAAAATTTTTATTCTGTGCATTAATCTCATTTAAATAATCTGATAGTAATTTTAATATTCTCTAGATTAAAATGTTATTTTTTAAAATTTTTTATGTTATGTTGTTTTTTATTATTCTATATTATTTTAATGATATAATAAGAATCTGATCTGTAATCTTTTTCTTTAATTCTGTGTATTTATTTCATTTAGAAAAACTGAAAGCAATTTAATTAACTCTAAGTCAAATTTTTAACGGAAATCACTTTAATCTAGAGTGACTTCCCTTATGAAATGTCATAAAGAATCTGAAAATTCAATTTTTTAAAATTGTGTTTATCTCCCTTGTTTGTGTTTGCTATTTTTTGTGAAAAAACTGTTTATACTCATTTATTTTCTACATTTTACCAGTGTCCCATTGAATGGTTTCATTTTGCTTGTGTGGGACTGACTACAAAGCCGAAAGGAAAATGGTACTGTCCTCGATGCCAAGAAGAACGGAAAAAGAAATAATTAATAAATCTCTTCCTTTGTATATAATTCCATGTAAATATGGCAATCAAACAGATTACCATTTGTATCTTTAACCTAACAATTTTGACAAAACCAAAAATTACACTTTTCATTTGCATGATCCTTGAATTTACACCTGCTGACACTTAAAGTAATTAACCATGTAACTTCATAGTTAAAGTTCAGAATGATTAGATAAAATTTTCTTCCTTTTCAATTTATACACCTGTAAATTATTGGGTACCAAGATTAATCCGTCCAAGTCTGAAAGGAGAAATTGTTTTATATTGATGTTGTTTTTTTTTTTTTTTTTTTTTTTTTTTTCTTCATTTACTTATGAAACCTAATAATACTTTTAACTAATTAGCACTGATAAAAAAATGTATTGATAAAGAAAATTTGGAAACTTTAACTTTTTATTAATCTTGTATTTTTACAATAGAATATGTATTATTGCTTATACAATGGTACCTAAACATTTTAGATTGTTCCCCCTTCTTTCTGGCTCCCAAACCACGTCTCTAATACTCTCTCCCACATACACCTATAACAAATACATCCCTCTTTCTTGGTACTAGGTCTATTGCAAATTTAAAACCAGTCCATGATTCTTTTTATCTTGACCAATAATTCTCAAATTTTTTTTGACTGCCACCCACATACATCTTTCTTGATTATAATTGCAAATTTGAAACAATAGTGTTGGATCTTATCTATTTAAATTCCAGGTAGATATGACCATGGACCTTTACTACCCATCCCCCCCCTTATACCTTTTTATAATCATAAACAAATGAAAAATTTTCACTTGTTTTGCTTATAAAGGTAAATTCTTTATTAATGGGAGTAAGAAAAAAAATTAATATAGCATGCATTAATAATTAATGATTAAAGTAAGAATAAATTTTAAAAAAAAACACTTTTTTATTAGAATTAAAAAAAAAAAAAAAAATCATTTCTGAGATTCCAATGGCAGATGATCAGCAGCATATTTTGCTCTGTGTGCACACTTTTAACCTCATCTTAATCAAATTTGACTAAATGTCCAATTGGAAGGATTTAGAATACACTTTATTCCCTACAGAGGAATATGATTCCCCCCTCCTCCCAAATGTCCTGCGTATGACTCTAAACTGCAACTGATGGTGAGGCTCCAGTTCTGTGGAGTATCACTTCATTGCCATTACTCACAGATCCACATTAAAGGATTTTAGTTACTCCCCCACCCTCATAACTCCTAACACCTACCTAGGATAGACCAATGGAAATTCTATTCCTACTGAAAAAATAACTCATTTTCTCATGCCTCAGCCCTTTGCCTGTATCATTTGAATTTAGTTAAATTGGATTGCTTTGGCTTTGAATAAAGATTCATGAAGGTATCATTTGATTGGTGCAAGCACACTGGTGACTAATGAGGCAAGATAGGTAGGACTTACCATAGCAACTTCAGGGGGAATGTCCGAGAAATTCTTGGTTCCACTGGAGCATTTGTTTTTCTTACTCAAAAGAGGATGTGTATTTGGTGATGGTTTGCTGCCTATATTATCTTTTGGCAGCCTGGGCTGTCCAATTCACAAGATTTGAGTCCCTTTTTAAGAGAGTATTTGTATCTCTTTTGTAGCACTCCTCTCGTATGGAAGCTGTTGTTCAGTTCTCCCAAAAATGTGTAGTCTTTGGGAGGTGGTGATCTTCCATGCAGGTAATATAACCTGCCTAACATTGTTTTAATACTAGTGATTTTGGCAGTTTCAAGGACTTCAGTGTTTCTGGTGAGGTTGCTTCAACTGAGGTTGATGACAGTGCAGAGGTATCATTGATGGAATCATTCAAGGAAGTGGATATGGTGGTGGTAGGTCACCCAGGTCTCCATACTATACTGGAGAGTGGACAGAATTACTGCTTTGTTGGCATTCACTTTGGTATCCTTGATATTGCGTTTTCAGCCATGCTTGTAAAATCTGCCGAATATGCTGTTTGCCTTAGCAAGTCAGTTGTCCATCTCTTTATCAATATTGGAGTCGGAGGATATCATGCAACCCTGATTGGTGAACTTTTAAACTGTTTTCAGCTCTGTCCGACCAGACAATTTTAACTATAGTAATAAAAAGAGTTCAAATCTTGGATGAAGCTGATTGCATTTCACTTTAGCTCTAATGTCTTTGGAAAAGGCATGAATCCATTTCTTTTCTCTTCTGCTATGGGTAAATAGTAAAGCAGACTGGGTTCTCTAGCAACCAGTCTAGGAGAAGAAAGACTGAATTTAAACTAGATTTATTTCACTTAGAAATTGACCTTGTGTCATATCCTACCTATAGCAGGGAGGGGTAAATACATGCAGTAGTAGCATATACACTTTGCCTGTTTCCTTATATTAATTTAAACACTAACCATGACAAAGTATAAATTGTAAAAATAAATTCTTGTCAAGTTCTATTTTATTTTCTTTAGATTTAATAATCTGTATATTACTTGGTAAGACTGTATCACATTAAAAGTGGGATTTTTTAAAATTTATCTATTTTTTCATCATGGCTTAAAAAAACTACTTACCTTTCATTAGAATATTTTGTCTCTGGATTTTGATGTAATACTTAGGTAATATCTGTCACTCAGCAACTGCTATCCTGGCTTGGTTTTAAAGTAGAGAACATGTTTGTTTCTTTATTACTGTCAGCCTCCATTTCTCATCAATCAAATTGTCAAATACCTTGGCATGAATTTCAAAACTAATATCACACTTGGGCTTTTAAAAAATTTTTAAAATTCTATTTTATTTCTTATTAACTTTAATTGTATGTGTGCATTTAATTAAAATAGTTTATTTCTTTCATTGACAAAATGAATATGATTAGATTGGTGGTTTTCAAGGAATATAAGCTTGTATTTATTTTTACCTTTTTATTTCATAACTAGAGAAAGGGAAAAGTTGTCTATGTAATGAAAAGATTGTTTTTATTTGTAAGGAAGTAAATGATCTGCAACTTTTTTTTAACAACAACAGTATCAGTACTAGTAATATAGTAATGTGGAAACATTTAGTGTTTAACTACACTAATATATTTCATTTTGTGTAATTTGTTACTTTTCACATTTCAGCTCCTGAACAAATAGGAAAAAAAAACATTTGACCTTGAAAGTTCACTTTTAAAATAAATTTGGTTTTATAAAGCAAATTTAATTTTTTACCAAATTAGGATATATTCAAAATAATATATTGATAAATTTTAGTGTACAAATAAGTAAATTATATGAAGGATAGATGGGTGCACATGGTTTGACTTATAGAGGTGTTAGATCAGGATGGTCCAATTCTCATTCCTATTATGATGTGGTGGACTTCCCTGATTGCTCTCGCTCTCTCTTTTTCTTTCTTTCTTTCTCTCTTTTTATTTAAAAAAATTTTTTTTTTATGGATATGTTTTGTAAACGTGTTTGGCCTTTGTTTTATGTACTGGGGAACTGACTACACTCATTGTGGTAACTCATCTCTATAGTGGATATGATATCCAAGGGCCAGTGTTCCCCTATAACTTAGATATCACTGAAATTGATTCTAAAATATATGATTTTTATGATTTGAAAAATGATATTTTTTTTTTTTTTTTATAAAAGTCTTGTAGCAAAGCAACTTGTGCTTATCTTATCTTTCTGTTCCATCAATCTTACCTAAAGTTTATTTATAAACACATGTCTATTTAATTTTTTTTCTCATTTTCTCTCTCTCTCTCTCTCTCTCCCTCTCTCTCTCTCTCTCTCTGGTGTTAGTTTATTATATTTGATAGTTTATAAAAAAAAAAATGAAAACTTTTTTTTTTTTCTTTAAATAGTAAAAAAATGTTTTCTTTTGAGTTATATTTGAATTTTTGTTTTTAAAGATGTCACAAATAAGTAATTGTCAATTTTTAAAAATTTCTGTTTTACAAAGTCAACAGTAGCTTTGCTTTTATTTATAACTTTAAAAAATACATTTTTAAGCTTTTGTGCAAATGAAATTTATAATTCTATTATTAATATTATTTTTATACACTCCAAATTATATTTTTAATAGATTTATGATACAAGTTAGTTACTGAAATTGAGTTAGCACCATTGACTAAACAACCGTTTTATTTTGTTGTATCTGTGTGAGCTCCATTTTGAAATTTTACAAGAATATCTTGGGTGTACTGCCATGTATTGACAAAATGTCCAGGTCATGTGATGCATTCTTTAAATCTGTTCCATTGTGATTTTTTTAAAAAATATATAAATAAAATTTATTTTCCCTTAAAGATGCTTTTGTTTTTATCTTTTTTTTTTTCATTCTGAGTGAAGCAAGGTGTGTACAAGGTTTGGCTGAATTACTCTTATGTAATGTGACCAAATGAGGTTTATTTTTCAACATAGTCTCTCTTGTAGTCTACAAACGTCTTCAGTGTTGCAGTGCTTCTAACCTATTTGTTAAAAAAGTCATCAACAACAAATATCGTATAATAAACTTTTCAGTCCACCCTTGTAATTAAGGGAATCTCACATGCACACAAAATTAGTGCCCCTTTCAATTTTGTTTACCATCTCCAAGATAGCTGGATGGACTTTAATAAAAAAATTTTCTAGGATTATTCATCAGGAAAGTGACTTGAGGTGGGGTTGATATTGCTTAAAAAGTTGTACAAGGTGCAGAAACTGGTTTTATGTCAGGTTCAAGATGGAATAAGCAATGCTGAGATCAGCAAGGGCTCTTACAAGGATGTTAGTGTGAATTTTCTTGGTTATCTCCTTCAAAATGACTACATTTAAAGAAAACTTTGTACAAATACTCATTGGGACGGAGAAAGTAACATTATGTGATTTAAGCTGTATAAAGTGTTGTACAGGGGTATCAAAATCAATTAATCATACCTATATCAATAGGGGAGGTATTAGTGAACTAATGATAGTAATGGTAGTGTTATGTATATAGGAGAATTGTAATCACTGTTAGTGTTTTAATGATATATTACTAAAGCAATGGTGCCGCTAACTTCTTTGAAATTTTTACTAGTTTTGCAAGGTGGGAGATACATTTGCACCATTTCTATTGATAATCTGCGTAGATTATCTACTACGAATATCAATAGAGCTAATAAAAGAAAATAGTTTCACACTTTAAAAAAAAAAGGCAAGAAGCTGATGATATTTCACAGAAACTATTACAGATGCTGACTATGCAGATGATCTAGCACCTCTCGTAAATACATCTCCAAGACGAATCTGGTGCATAGCCTGGAGTAGGCAGAAAGAATCAATAGCCTCTATGTGAACTTAGATAAAACAGTTTATGTGTTTTAAACAAGATGATGCCATCTCTACATTAAATTACAAGTCTTTGAAATTTGTAGACCCAATTAATATACCCCGGTAGCAATATCTCATCTACTTAATGTAATGTAAGCATATGCATAGAAAAGCATGGACTGCTATTAACTATGTGGAAATCTGATCTCTGATAAAATAAAATGAGAATTTTTCCAAGTTGTTGCTGTGTCAATACTATTGTTTAGCTGCACCACCTGCAATGCTTGGAGAAAAAGCTCACTGAGAACTACACAAGGCTGTGTTAAACAAATCCTAGAAGCAGCATCCGACAAAACAGCTGTATGGCTGATTACTTCCCATCACACAAAACATCCGGATAAGATAAACATGACAGTGACGTTCTCCTGTAGACACCTTCAATTGCCTATACGAGTGTTGGCCTTCTAGCAAAAACTTACATTCATCAGCTCTGCGAACACTGGGTTCTTTCTAGAGGACTTGCCAAGAGTGATAGCCAATAGGATTAAAATAGCAAGATAGAGACAAGTTAATCCAGGTTGTTTACACAACTTGATGACTGGCCTAAAATCTCATTTTTTAAAACATTAAGTTGTTAATCATAAATGACATTTTTTGTCAGATTTCTTTCTTGAGTGGCTAGAAAATTGTCAAATGTCATTAGTGTCAGCTGAATGATAAAGACCTCAGCAAAAGATTTGTTTTGGTTCAGAAACGAAAAGATACAACTGTGTGTGGTGGTGGTTTTTCTTTCTCCTCTTCTTTTCTTTTTTTTGAATTGGGGGGGGGGAAGAAAAATGTTTTTTAGTTAGAGTTTAACCTTTTTCCTGCTAAATAAATTAAATTCTGAAAACCTAAGCCGAATTCTTCGATACTGAAAGAAGCATGAAGTAATCTCTATGCAGCTTGGTAAATGATGACAGGAAAGGAGTAATTGTGTTGAGAAGGAATTGTGTATCTAGTTGTTTTTTTTTCTACCTTAACTAGTACTGAACTTGTTAAGATTATGTATACATCATACAGATCGTAAAATTTCAGAATATACCTTACCTGCTAATTTGATATCCTTGAAGCTTGTGGATTGAACATTCTGCTTCTGGTAAGAGAAAAAACTGATTTGTGATGTAGCCGTTTGGCCTGCTCATTAGAATAGTGCCTTGTGCATATCTACCTGTATTATGATCTCAGACCCAAAGTTGTTGGATTCTGCCGATGCATACCACAGTGCACACGGCCCAGAAGACAGTATACTTTGCCAAGGTTATTAGTCCAAAAGTGAACATGACAGGGACTCCTCTTGTCATGGATGAGTGTGTGTGTGTGTGTGTATGCGTGTGCGCGCGTCAGTTTAGGAACTATTAGTAACTTTAACTTCATCCTTTGCTGTGCGGTAGAAACTCTAGTCTGCCACTACTGTTATCTTTAGAACCACTTACAATGGATTATCTCCTGCATTCAAGTCGTTTCTCTGGTAAACCGACAACCAACTGCCTGCCATCTGGGCTGAAAATACACGCATCAGTTTTTAAAACTTAACTCGTATTTATGGAACCACAACCCTTCTTGTTGGGATCACCCAAAATTAGGTGCAAAAAATCACTAATATCTTTCATCTACCGGTTAACGCCAAAATTTATTTCTAACAAAGAAAATAAAAATGAATCTCCCTTATCCTGAACTTTTGACCAGCATTACCATACAAACACTCACCTTGGCTCCAATATAGACATATGTATATACCTACACCCACGCATATCTATCGTGATATACGTATACACACACACATACACATACGCATATAACACACATATTCAATGTATGCTTACACGCTCACGTGTATATGTGTGACACACTCATGTATATACCTACGCCTTTTCATATACACATATATGCACACACATATATCTAACCCTATATACTATCATACCAAAGGTCCATAGCGTCATAGACCTCCTCTTGTCTAGCTTAAAATCAAGGAATCATTCGTATGGTGGAAATTTTATCGGTAAATGGGTTTATTGAATAAAGTGCCAACATTTTGGGGTCAATTCTGGGCCTATTTTGTATTGTGTTCTTTTTTTTTTTATTGCTGGTTAGATTTTGTGTTCGGTGAAGATCTGTGTGTGACAGAGGAGTCTCTTGAAGGGGGTACTGTAACCCCTGACTTTTAACACTGAAATCAACCGTAGTCTGTTAAAAACAGAAGGTCTTAGAATTTGGCCGCGTTTTGACTCCTTAACTCAAATGGAGCTGAGTAAAAAGAATTAAGTCCACTTGAAGGATCTTGTATTCCTTTCAGAATTCCAAAAGGGAATTCAAAGATGGCTTGAAAGCCAAAAAGAAAAATGAAAAGAGAAGAATTTAAGTCCACCGGAAGTATTTTGTATTACATTCAGAATTCCAGAAGGGAATTCAAAGTTAGCACAAGTTAAAAAGAAGATGAAAGAAAGAAACCAAAGAAAATAGGTTTCTACAGCACAAACTAAAAAGAAGAGAAAAGAAAGAAAGATACTGAAAAAAGTAGGTTTCTACTACATAAATTTATATTTCGGAAGTATTGTTCCTCTAAGAAAAAGAAGTAATGACTTCCATCGACTCCAACAGCAACACAAGTCTCAGACGCTATTACCTGCTCTATCAAAAGATAAGATGACCGACAAAGAAGAAGAAAAAGAACATTATTAAAGACTTTGTCTCGCACAAGAAAGAAAGACAGAGAGTAGCTTTTTATTAAAAGAAAAGAAAAAAGGGACAAAGAAAAAAAAAGATACACGTGTGAACTCTTGTTTAGCTGGAGGGAAGAAGTTGATACTTTCCGTTTTGTGAGTGTATCAGAAGGTGAAAGATTTTTTATAATTTTGTTATTTCTTTTTTGTATTTATGAGTTACTTGTCATGTTTGCATTAGGAGACATATGCAACTAACTGGAGTGACCTTACTTTTGTCATAATAAACTACTTTGATTTTTAAACAAGGATCTCTTTCCCCCTTATTTTATTTCATTTCATTTTTGCATTCATATTTTTTTGTAACCATTTTTTGTAGGGGTGAGTTACCTCCCTTAGACTTTTGTTTTTTCAGTTGTTATTGTTTTAAAATAAATGAAACACCTCGTGTGTTGATAGTAGTAGTTATTATTGTTACTAGTATCCAATTTTATTGACCGAATAAAATTACGATAGGATTTGTTTTCTTAAATAAAAAAATCTTCGACGTGAAGAACAAATCAAAATAAAACTATCATGGCGTAAAAAAAGGGGGAAAAAAAAAAGAAAAAAAAAAAGAAAAAGAAAAAGGTATGTCGGTCAGACTTTGAGGAAATCTATAGACACACACCATTCATTTAAACTTCAGCAACAACAGCAACAACAAAAGGATTTTTTCCTTTTTTTAAAAAATGTTTTTATTCTTCTTAACTAATTTTCTTTCTTTCCCAACCCCTAAGAATAACCATAAGTGTGTGGGGTTTAAAGTTTTTTATGAAGGTCAGTGGCTAAGGGCAAGGCTGTGTTGCCGTAAGATATCTGACTCCATATTTTGGTTATATTATTTTACCTCACGTTGACTGGCTGGCGCAATGCCTTGCCCAAAGAAGGTCCATAAGAAATATACAAAAAGGAAGAGATAAAAACAGATAAGAGACGAAAACATTTCTTTCATACTTTCCTTTATTTACTTGGTGAATGGACTAACCATCGCTACGTCCCAAAACATAGCGTGGTGTCCAAAACACCAGATAGTAAAATCAGTGTTGTCGGTTCGACGTCTCTACCCGAAAAGAGGTCGGTTCACAGAAAACCTGAGTATTTATCTCTCTTCACCGGCTCCAAATTCGCCACTCCAAAATCCTTCTAATTTTGGCGCGACCGCTTCTCATTGGCTACTTTACTTTTTATTATTTTTCTTTTTTTCTGATTTTTAACCGGATGGATGCGTGGAGTCTTATGCGTGGCGACGCGTTTATACATTTTGTATCTGGCAGCCGACGAGTCAATATCCGGTTGGGAGTTTTTACTGTTAATTCCTAAATCCCCACAATACATCGCCACCCGAAATAGCGGAGCTATAGGAAGATTCTTAGAGAAAAAATTGAATATTTGTAAGGTTGTCACGGTTCCCTTTAAAATTTTTCAAATTAAAATTTTTTTTTCTTTTTTTTTTTTTTTTTTTGTGTCCAGCCAACCCGCTTTTTTTTGCAAAAAGATTGTATTGATTTTTAATTGTCCTATTTTCTAGGAGGATTTTTTATCAAATTCTTGTATCTTATTTGCAAATGTTCAATAATTTTGGTAATTTGTTTAGGGTGGCTGGAAAACTAGGACTCGTTGGATATGATGGATTTTATTTCCATTTTTTTTCTTATGTGCATTAATTCCGGTAATACATAGAGTTGTTGAATGTAATCGTCTGATTTGAGAGGATTATTCTTGATTAACTCTTTTGCTTTTTCTTTGGAACTTCTTTTAATATCCGGGAGTAATTTTTATTTATTTTTTAATTTTTTTATCCGTGAGTTTTTTTTGTTCTTTTTTTGTGTGTGTGTTCGCTCGCTTGTTTAAACGTTGCATTTTCTGTAGTAGTGACTACTTTTCTTTATTTTTATTTATTTATTTATTTATTTTTTTTAGTCGCTAGTATTTGCTGGAAATCTTTCTTTTTTTTTGTGTACCTCGTGGTACGTTTTTTTAATTTTTTTTTTTTAAATATGTCACTTTGGGAAAAAAAAGGTTATGAGCCGAGAAAGTGGCATAGAAGAGTAGTGTGAGTATTTTTTTTGGGTCCTCTGAAATTTCTAGTAGTAATTGGTGGTTTAGTGAGGTAGTGGGAGAGATAAACCATGTGGCAACAGAAACCGAAATAGAAGTAGGGTGAGTGAAAGTTTAAAAAAAAGTTACCTTATTTTGCAAGTTGGGAAGTGAAAAAGTGTTGAAAGATAATGTTTTGCTTAAAGAAATTCCACGTGCTTTGGTATTTACGTCCAATTTTGTTTTCCAGAAGTTAGTTCGGCGGGAACATTTGAAAATTTTTCTCGGTGTTTCGCTGGCTGTTGTTGTTGTTTTTCGTTTTTTTTTTCTTTTCTTTCATACTTTCCTTTATTTACTTGGTGAATGGACTAACCAACGCTACGTCCCAAAACATAGCGTGGTGTCCAAAACACCAGATAGTAAAATCGGTGTTGTCGGTTCGACGTCTCTACCCGAAAAGAGGTCGGTTCACAGAAAACCTGAGTATTTATCTCTCTTCACCGGCTCCAAATTCGCCACTCCAAAATCCTTCTAATTTTGGCGCGACCGCTTCTCATTGGCTATTTTACTTTTTATTATTTTTCTTTTTTCTGATTTTTAACCGGATGGATGCGTGGAGCCTTATGCGTGGCGACGCGTTTATACATTTTGTATCTGGCAGCCGACGAGTCAATATCCGGTTGGGAGTTTTTACTGTTAATTCCTAAATCCCCACAAGTGTTTCACACAACGCCCCACACCCTAAAGATATTTATCTGGTAAAATATCTGTTTATTCATTAACTTACACCCAAACAAAAATGTTTTAAAAATTGTTTCCTGAAATGACGATTCTTTAGCCACCAATCCACGTTGTTTTAAGGAAAATCCCATTTAAAAAATCCAATGGATTTAACAGTGATTAATGAGAAGTCTATAGGATAATTAAAAGATGTGTAGCAGTTACAGATCTATTTTCTCTCGCGAATCAATGCCCCCGCTAAGCGATTCGGCCACACACTGACCAATCAGCGGGCAGAGTGTATTAATTCCTTCTTCCTCTCAAGAACAATTTTTTCTAGCCCTTTTTAGAAGTCGGTCAGCAGAACAGAGAGCAGAAGACCAGCAAAGAAGAAGGACCTCTCTCCTTTAGTCTGCCATGGGAACCCAGTATTGACAATCTTCACTGAAGATAACTTTTGCCACGGATACCCACTAAAGAAGATAACAGCGGCTACCAGCTACACACATAAAAGAACTAACATTGCTATCTGAAACACGCAAAAGAACTAAAGAACTACCAAACTACCTTGGACACTGCTACCTGACATCCAAAAAGAACCTCTTCTCACTCTGACACAAGTCTACTTTCTGTCATAAAAATAAACCAGTCATTATTGTTCTTCAAAGTGTTGGGAATTTTTTAAAACTAAACCCTAAAAAAAGAGACATACCTTTTTCTCTCTGGCAAGCACATTTAGTCATGTAGACATGTGATAACTACCAATCAAATAGCGAAGCAACACATCAGGACTACTATCAACACACGAGGTGTTTCATTTATTTTAAAACAATAACAACTGAAAAAACAAAAGTCTAAGGGAGGTAACTCACCCCTACAAAAAATGGTTATAACCTCTGGCCCGACTGTTATTAAAGTCTGTAGGTATTAACTAGTTCTGACTAAAGTGAATTTTAACACAAAGAAATTTCGTTATTTTGTTCAACGCTGCATAAATAACTACGAATTAACTAATAGTGTATGAGAACCACCCATATACTAAAGATGTTCCAAAACTTCTTCGAAGAGAACAAATAATAAAAATGATACACATGAATCTGACAACACACCCTTTTGACCACTAAGGGTAAGAGAGAGAGAGAGATTCTTTTTTTTTCTTTTGCTGTACACACTAGAACAGAATAACAAAAAATGATTTTTTTAATAGTTTAACGACATTCCCTCCGGATGAAATAGATTACTTATTTATTATTCATTCTTTGTATCTTATTCATTATCTATCAAATTTCATACAAATTACATATATTTGAATTATATAGAAATTTATTTTTACTTATATACATTTACTTTTTAAGTATATACAATTTTTTTTTTTACTGATCGTTTATTTACACGTCATTAGAAATATAAATTGTTTTATTTCTTGTTGATATATTAATTTTGCGCGGGATAAAATCAAATGGGGGATGCCATTGACCAAAGAAACCAAAATTGATCCAAAATCTACTTTGGCAAGTAACACACAGTATTTGATATCTCATTGACTAACAAGATCCAGACCCATTCTCCCACTCCAATATCTCACATAAAAAACATCAAGATATTTCGCAGACGCATAGACCTACACAAAAACAAGAAGACTTCTATAACCTGCTTTACACACAAAAAAAAATCACACCTACCTGAATATCCAGCGTTTTTTGTTCATCTCAACAATTTCTCTGATTACATAAGACTGTGCCTTGAAACTTATATTCATATTTTAGTATTTCCTTAGCCATATACATTAATATTTAAAAAAAATACAGATTTATAAGATTGAATTTCTTCGAAAACGCGGAATGATTCAAAATCTCTCTATGAACTAACGGAACGTGGATTCAGCACAATGTTTTTAATGTCATGTGACGTATTTTAAAGAAACGAACGCTGATTCATTGATCAAACAGCCAACTTTTCTTGTTATACAACTTTTCCAAATTTTTATATATTTTTACACTTTTGATACATCCATCTATACTTAACATCACTAATATAACACCTGATAATCCTGATGATAGTTCAGCACGCTATCGTGGTTACTTTATTTCTCAATAAATCTTCCCTTTCTATATGGATTACTTGTCAATTTTCCCTCACAAACCGTCGGATTACTATCCATTATTTTCTTCCATTCTGTCCCATTGACTAACAAGATCCAGACCCTTTCTCCCTTGCATATATCTCACATCAACAACATCAAGATGTTTCGCCGATGCATAGACCTACTCAAAAACAAGAAGACTTCTATATACAACTTTACATAAGAAAAATCACACCTACCTGAATGTCCAGTGTTTTTCGTACATTAAAAAAAATACCGATTTATATGATTTGAATTTCGTCGAAAATGAGGAATGATTCGAAATTTCACTATGAACTTACAGAACGTGGAGTCTGCACAATGTTTTTAATGTCATGTGGTGTATATTAAAGAAACGAACGCTGATTCATGGACAGCCAACTTTTTTTGTTATACAACTTTTCAAAATTTTTATACATTTTTATACTTTTTATACATTCATCTATACTTAACATCACCCATATAACCCCTCATAGACCTGATGATGGTTCAGCAAAATCGAAATGCTATAGTGTCGACTTTGTTTCGCAATAAATCTCCTCTTTCTATTTGGATTACTTGTCAATTTTTCCTCACATAGATATATATATATGAATACCTACAGTCAGGAGTAATCTACCTCGGTTTCACTTCTGACTGTATGTATTTGTATTTTGCTCTACTTTGTGTATTGATTACTTTGTGTATTGATTATTTTGTGTATTGATTACTTTGTGGATTGATTGCTCTTATGTTTAGCTTAAAGCATTCGGTCTGTGTTTTTTCAATTGACTTGTTATTTGTGTTGGTTGAGTATGTTCAAGCAGTACAAACGTTTTTAGTTTTTGCCTTTTTTATGGATTTTTTTTTTCTCAGACATCAGTTAGAATATTTTTTATTTTACAAATTGTATCATTTGGTTTTTTTCACAGTCTCGGAAACATTGAATTGGTATAAAAGTAAATCAATATATATATATATATATATATATATATATATATATATATATATATATATATATATATATATATATATACCCCTACACATGGCCGTGCAAAAGCAGGACGACCAACATGAACATACATTCAGTAACTATGAGAGGATACGGGATGTTGTCCAGAAGACCTGCCTGAGGTGATGAACGATGGGGAAAAGTGGCGAGAGAGGGTCAGGGATATCTGTGCTACCATCACGACATGATGATGATGATGATGATGATAATGATGATTCTGTCCAGTTAAACAGGAGTCGGGAATAATCCTGTCAGGACAATAAAATCATTCAACTATGATTATTTTAATTTTCCTGGTAAAGAACTCAATATCCATTGGATCTGAAGAAGTTCTGTTATTTTTGGTGTTATTGATTCATATCAATAATCATAACAGGATGGAAATGAATTTATAATCCTAATGTGACCGGTTTTATGTCATTCTTAAAGGTATATATATATATATATATATATATATATATATATATATATATATATAAAGTAGTAGTAATTTAGGTGACTGTAGTCGAGGGTGACCCAAAATCTCCCTTTTCAATAGCTATTACATTACACCAAGGTGTCGGGTAGGGTGCTATTCCTTTCCCTGGATTGCTCCACTTTACCCTTGATATGTACCTTATAATGCTGAGTGTTAAGCAAGGAGGTATCAAGTACCATTAAAAAAAAGTCTTTGTTAAGAGTCAACCTAGGATTGAACCCAGGTCTCTTGGACCATTGGCGAACACTCTACCCACTAGGCGAACGAGAATACCAGATACAGCTAGTTTATTGAAATGGTTATTGTCTAAGGAAATTAAATTAATGACACGAGTTCAAGGGGATTTGCATTTTATGCCACACTAATATATCTCTTCTCCTCCCTGTTATGGGTAAATAGTAGGGTAGACTAAATTCTTTAGCCTTTGTAAGGCAACCAGTCTTGGAGAAAGAAAACTGTCATTTCACATCAACTTTAACCTACTTAAAACTTGACCTTATATCACACCCTTCCAGTGATGGAGGGATTGACTAAATACATATTGATACAACACTTTTATATGCCAGGTTTTCTCCAGTCTAGATAAACTTTATATATTGACCGATTATAAGCCCTTGATTGGTGCTTTTTGAACCAGTTCTGGCAAATATTCTTCATTTGTGAATGGACACTTGAAATCTCTGCTGCAGTATGCTCTAAACATAAGCCACCTCAAAGTAATTGACAATATTCTAAGAATAAAACATTTCTTTTTGGATTCTTTAGATTCAAACTACTGTCTACAATCCCATGTTAAACATTTGGGAAGAACATTTCCACCAGACTTTAAAAATAACTTTGAAGGCAAAATTTGATTACCATGGCTGGTTGGACCAAATTTTTTAGTATTAGTTGATTTATTTACAGTGGTTAAAACAGATTTAAGATATTCATCTGAAGAACTTCTGTATGGCACCACTATTCATTTTCCTGGCCAATAATTATTAAATCCTCAACTCCTGTGCTTCTCAAATTATGTGATGCATTCAATAAGTTTACAGACTTTTTTGTACAGGTATTTAAAATTGTCGTAGACTCTTGAAAATCCAGTATGTTATTGCTATATATCTTATGAGATGACTGACCAATTTTTATGATTTCAAGTTTAAATGAACAGCTACAGCAGCAATTGGAATACACCCTACTAAAGCCTGATTGTCACAGCAGGTGAATTTCAAAAATGCAATCTGGACGTGAGGACACTTTAGAAGAATGACATGCAATAAAATTCTGTTTTAAACTTAGAAAAAATGCCACAGAAATGTATGGAATGCTTCAGACTGCTTTTCAACCATCTTGCATGAATCGAGCATCAGTTTTTGAGTGGCATAAGGGATGCAAGGACGGCACGGAGTCTTTGAGGGATGATGAGAGGTGTGGGAGGAGTAAGGAAGTCAATAGACCAGAGTCGATTGGCCAAAGGGTTAAGGTTAGGTTACTATGTTGAGGTTTTAAGGGAGTTCAGGAAGAGATTCTGTTGGAAGAGGCCAGCACTCTTCAAATCGGCTCAGTGGCATTTCTACCAGGACAATGCACCAGTCCACAACTCCATCCTTGTCACAGACTATTTGACCAAGATGAACATCGAGACAGTTCCTCAGCCTCCCTATAGTCCAGACCTTGCTCCCTGTGACTTTTGCTTATTCTCTAAGCTCAGAGGCTATTCTTATGAGACAATTGAAGAGATGAAAGAGGCTGTGATGAAGGTCATTGACATGCTCACTCAAGAGGACTTCCATGGAGCCTTCCAGAAGTTGTTGGAACAGTACAAGTGCATTGCAGCCGGAGGAGATTACTTGGAAGGGGACTCGAGTTTCATGTGTGTACTATCAATAAAAGTGCCCATACGAAAAAGTCTGGAAATTTATTTAATGATCCTCGTATCTGATGTGGTGTACTGGGAAGATATTTATTCTATGTGCTATGAACTGGTTCCATATTTGTGCTATGTTATTTGTTTAACTCTAAAAAAATATTTTTTGAATATCTGTAGTGACATTAACTCTTCTCTTTTCAGCTATGGGGTAAATAGTAGGGTAAGCTGGGCTCTTTAACTTTGGTATGGTAACCAGTCTAAGAGAAGGAAAACTCTGAATTCTAAACCTGTTAAACTCCATCTAATAATTGATCTTGTGTTGCATCTTTCTTGCGATGGAAAAGTTTGGTAAATATATACATGACTCAAGGAACAAATATTCTTTACTGGCTCATTATCATGATCCTTACATAGAGTTAGGAGAATTTTCCAAATGTTTATGTGCTATGCATTAAAAAGCTGCAAAATATCTTTAATGACAAGTTAAAAGGAGTTTTTTTCTGTAGATTTTGGCGAAATTTCTCTGTACTACACAACAGTAAACCCATCCAGATCTTTTTCTTGGGTTTAAACACTACCCTCAACAAGAACACTAACAGAATCAGGCAGATATGTGAGTAGGTGTAAACATTAATATTCCTGATTTCATACAGAAAAAGAAATACTTTTTTCACACTTTTTCACACAATCTGAAAAAGAAAAGTTTATTTAACAAAATGTTAAATAAACTTTTCTTTTTCAGATTTTCAAAATGAAAAAAAAGCACGATGAAAAAAGTAAGAATAAAAATGAAAGAAAAAATCAATTAAAAATAGAAAATAATCAAAAACATCTTTCTTTTCAGAAAATTGTTTCTTTTTTGTAAGTTTTTTTTGCAAGTTTTTTCTGAAATTTTTTGACAAGTTATTTTTTCATATCAGAGATGCTCTAAAAAAATCTTGTAACAGTAATACGCTATCTTTCTTCCTGAGATTGTACTAATTTTTCTAGATATTAATTTACTTTATATACCCCACAGCCCAGTTGGCAAGGGCAGTGGAATACACTAACTGTATTTCTACAGAGGGGTAATCTATCCCCACTAAGAGTGTCCTGATAATGACACTAAACAATCTGATGGTAAGGCTCCAGTAATGCTGGAGCTTTGAGGATTGCGGGGTGGTAGCACCTGATAGGGTCTTCTCTGTGCATCAAATAGAACTGCTTGACATTTAAACTGTGTGCAAACAAATTACTTATGCTCAATTGAATTGTTTGAAATAGAACTGTTTGATCATTTAACTATGTGTGTCTACAAAATATGTTTACAAATTATATATTTAATATATATGTAAAAACAAGATTTGGCATTAAATAACCAACAATGGTTGATATGCCATAAAACCAAACCAGACCAACCAATATACCCCACTCTTTACATAAAACAACCGAAAAAATCGAAAAGAAAAAATAAAACAAAAATTGAAGTCAAATAGCAAACTGTTGAGGTTTTTTTTTTGCCCTGGCTGACAGACAATATAAGCATAAACACTTAGGTTATCCTGACACAGTACCTTTCTATGCCTTTTCTTCCACAGGTATGAATTTGTTTTGCTTTTTCTTTCCTTGAAGGACAATTCTCAGAATGAACTTTTTTCTGGGTGTAAAGTGACTTGTTGCATTTTGACTAAACAAATTACTGTTTCTTTATCACTGACAGGGATTTGTCTATTAATCTCCCTTGTGACTTTTCCATTTCCAATAAATTGTAAATATATTTAAATTAACAATAAAGTGTTTGTTTTTTCCTTGAAATATTTTTTCTTTCTTTGCTTAAATTATTTAAAGAAAAGTCACAATAATCTGGTGGTAATCTAACCCCTTTGCCTAGGCTCACAAAATTCACAAATCAAGTACAAAGAATATCCAAACTTTGCTCCAGAGGATAATCAAATGTGTTTAAAGCTATCCTATCAACTTATTGAAAGAAAGGCTGTGTAGCAGCCACAGATCTATTTCCTTTCGCGAATCAATGCCCCTGTTAAGAGAATCGGTCACTCACTGACCAATTAACTGGCAGAGCGCATTGATTCCTTCTCCCTCTCAGGAACTATTTTTTCTGGTCCCTTTTCTGTAGAACGGACAACGTCAGAGAGAGTCTGGAGCTAGCAGAAGGAACATATCTCTCCCACATGACTGCACTGATTCCACTTGGAACACTTCGCTTACTGCTAGCTTTAAACACGCTTCCTACGAACCAAGGACCAGCATACAGACCAGCGACGCAAAGAGACACTTTCTCACTCTCACTCCTTCACGCCTGCTACTGAAATAAACCTTACTTTGTTGTGTTGTTAAAAGAAGTTTTGTTATTCATTTGTGTTGCCTAAAAAATATAGTGTTAGGGAAATTAATTATTTCCCTTAACCGCTATAAATTGGTGACCCCGAATGGCACCTTCTGAATTACGAAACAAATAAAAAAATAACACGAAACACGGTCTCCATTTTCGAACAGCAGAACAAGCAAAAAGAAGAGAAAAAGAGACAGAAAAAGCTTCCTGACTCAACCGAAAGAATACTACCACCCAAGAATTTTCTCCCCAGTGACACACGTGTTCGTTCAATTCATTCGTCGGCTGAGAAGACATAGGCGCAAATTTTTCTTTCAGAAAAATATTCATAAAATAAACCTTTTTCGTGCCAGAGAAAGACTTTAAAATACTTCATTTACGAATCCATAAACGAAGGAAAAAATTTGCGGCAAGTAAAACAATCTTCCTAAAAAGAGATATCATCTTTCGTTTTGCAGACAAATTGGCGCCCATTTACGAGTGGTCAAATAGAAAGATACAAGATTCTCCCTTTGCCCAAGTAACATTTTTCGAACACGTGCCTCAACAACAACAAAAAACCCCTAAAACTTTCCAACCAGGAATTATCTTCTTTTTCAGCCCGTCCACAAGAAAAACACCAACTCAAGCAAGCATAACGGACATTACATCTTTGTTCATACGAAACAAAGTTTAAAAAGAAAAAAATTATTACCCTCAGCTTGGCCGACTTGGCATAAAAAAAGGAAGAAACTTACTAATCTGCTCTTTTCAACTGACCACGTGGTAGAAAAATTTTTTTATTACAATAACAAAAAGAAAAAGGAAGAAACTTACAACTCTGCTCTTTTCAACTGACCACGTGGTACACAAAAAAAAAATTTATTGCAATAACAAAAAAAAAAAGGAAAAAACAAGTGAGTAATACATTTTTACATTTTTTTTTAGAAAGTCAAAGCTAAAAGAGCGCCTTCTTCCTATTTAACATTTCATTTTCCCGCCTAAATAGCCATTGGGCGACGCCATCTTGAATTTAAAATTTTGTTTTCCTTACTAAGGAACCTTAAAGGAGCACCTTCTTTAAAACAAAACAATTTTTTTTATTTTATTTTTACACGAATATCACTATTTTCTTGTGGCTTTTTATCCCTTTCGTTCCTTTCTCATTGAAACGTGTTTCTTTGATTTTTTTTGTGGTCTGTGGTCACTTTATAAATATAAAAGAAAATGGCTACTACTTTACCTGCTTTTGCTGGCGACGTTCGAGTTAGGTTTGCCCAACTCGAGTCGTATTTTGTGGCAAACAACGTCATGGAGCAGCGACAATTGCCTATTTTATTTAGTGCATTTCCTGCGTCATTGACGCCAGTTGTTAAAGATTTGATAACTGACACCCCCCTTAATGCTACTTATGACAGTATTAAACGGGAAGTTCTGCTCCGGACATCGCTATCAGCGGAAAAGCGGTTCCAAACTTTAGTTAATGACGAGCTTTTGGGGGACCGTATGCCAAGCGAATTGCTCCGCAGAATGAGCGAGCTGGCAGAAGATGTCCCTACTGATAGTGCCATTATAAAGCAACTTTTCTTCTCAAGGCTGGCCCCTCAAGTAAAGGCAATTCTGGCACCCATGGTAGAGAAAAGCCCTGTAGACGTGATAGCGTCCTCTGCAGATAAAGTGATGGAATTCACTAAGGGGCCTATTACTGCGTCCATTCCCCAGCCAAATGCTGAAGTCTCTATACTCTCTGCTGCTGGGAACACTAGCCAAGTTGCCACGCAAGTGGCCATACTCAACGCTGTGGAGCGACTTACCCAAGAAATACGAAAATTAGCCGTAGTTAGGTCACATTCGCCCAGACGTCAACAAAAAAGTCGTTCGCCATCCCCACACCACCGCTACCACTCAAGCAAGTCAGGACTATGTTTTTATCAGTCGCTTTGGTGCTGAGGCTCGGAGATGCAAAATGCCCTGCTCGTTTCCAAACCAGGGAAACTTAAATCTGGAGAGCTGAGCACGGCACACACTCCACAAGATTTATATAACAACCGTGCCTATTTTATCACTGACTTCAGGTCCCAAGCACGTTGTTTGGTTGACACAGGAGCAGCTTGCAGTATCTGGCCACTAAAACTCCTCACTGAGAAGCCGCCAGTGTCGCCCATCACACTGCAAGCGGTAAATCACTCCCCCATTTCCACGTACGGTCAAATTTCTCGTTCTCTGGACTTGGAATTACGGAGAGACTTTACATGGATTTTTACTGTAGCTGATTTACCATACCCCATTCTAGGCTCGGACTTTCTGCACCACTTCAACCTCTTGGTGGACATGCGCAAACGACGACTTATTGACGGCAATACGGAACTTTCCGTCACAGGTTATAAGGCAAATACCTCACCCATCAGCCCGGTATTCTTCATTGCCGCCACAGACGACCCATACCAAATATTATTACGCTCTTACCCAGAGTTAACTAACTTAAATTTTATTGTGAGCAAATCAACTCACGAAACGACACACCACATTGAGACCACAGGTGCTCCGGTGTTCTCACGCCCTCGCCGCCTCCCTGCTGATAAACTAAAGGCGGCGAAGGCAGAATTTAACCATATGCTGCAGCTGGGAATTATACGCCCCTCGTCCAGTCCTTGGGCTTCCCCTTTGCATTTGGTTCCAAAGCGTTCTGGAGATTGGCGTCCGACTGGGGACTATCGACGACTAAATGCCATTACGGTACCTGATCGTTACCCAATCCCACATATACAAGACTTCGCTTCATCTCTGCATGGTTGTAAGATCTTCTCCAAACTAGATCTCGTTAAGGCTTACCATCAGATACCAGTGAACCCAGCCGACATACCGAAAACTGCTGTAACAACTCCATTTGGAGCGTTTGAATTCTTAACTATGCCTTTCGGTTTGCGAAACGCGGCTAGTACCTTCCAACGCTTCATGGACGAAGTAGTGCGTGATTTGGACTTCGTCTATAATTATATAGACGATATACTCATAGCAAGTGCCTCACCCGAGGAACATGTTACTCACCTCCGCCTACTGTTCGAACGGTTTCAAAAGTACCAGGTGAGGATTAACCCTGGTAAATGTGTTTTCGGTGCTTCGTCGCTAACTTTCTTGGGACACATTATCAGCCCTGAAGGGATATCTCCCTTACCTGAAAAAGTGAAGGCCCTACAAGACCTCCAACCACCCACTTCACTCCGCCAACTAAGGCACTTTCTCGGTCTGCTCAACTATTACAGACGTTTCATCCCACACTGTGCGGATCTCCTGTCTCCTCTGTCTGACCTGTTACGTAACAGGAAAAAGAAAAATGAGCAGATTTCGTTGAATGACATACAATTAAAAGCCTTTAACGAAGTGAAGCAGAAATTAGCAACAACATCGCTACTTGCACATCCTGTACCCGACGCCCAGTTCTCATTGGTCGTTGATGCATCGGGCACAGCTGTAGGTGCAGTTTTGCAACAGCAATACCAACAACAGCTACAACCTCTCGCTTATTTTTCGAGACAGCTGAAACCGGCAGAACAACGTTACAGCACGTTTGGCCGTGAACTCCTGGCAATGTACCTCGCAGTGAAACACTTTCAGCATTCACTAGAGGGCAGGCAATTTGTGATCTACACCGATCACCGTCCGCTTACTTTCGCGTTGCGCTCAAAGCCGGACAAGTATTCTCCTCGCGAAACTCGCCACTTGGATTTTGTTTCGCAGTTTACAAACGATATCCGACATATCTCTGGTGAACAGAATGCTGCGGCAGACGCCTTGTCTCGCCTTCCAATTAATTCTCTATTCTCACCTTCGGATATCGACTTACGGCAGATGGCCTTAGACCAGCCACTTCTGGACACCTTGGATCTATCGTCACCTGAATTTGCAACTTGCAAGTTCGCATACCTGCCAGTGCCCTCTGCGGAAACGCAGATTATCTGTGACACCTCAACAGACGCACCTCGACCTCATCGTAGGGTTGTTTTTGACACCCTACACCAATTGGCACACCCCGGACCGAAAGCCACAGTGAAGCTGATTTCAGCTAGATTTTTCTGGCCAAACATAAGGCGTGATATCACTGCCTGGACACGTTCTTGCATATCCTGCCAAAAATCAAAGGTGCACACACATATCCGTGCACCCCTCGGGACATTCAGCACCCCAGACGCTCGGTTCAGCCATATCCATATAGATCTGGTTGGACCATGGCCGGTCAGTCAAGGATTTACTTACCTCCTGACCTGTATAGACCGTTTTACACGATGGCCTGAAGCTATTCCCTTAAAGGACATTTCAGCTGAATCCGTAGCGCAAGCCCTTATATCAGGCTGGATAACGCGTTACGGAGTTCCAACAACAATTACCACTGACCGTGGCAGACAGTTTGAATCCCACCTATTCCAGGAACTTTCCAGGATTTTAGGGATCAAGCGCATACGAACTACGAGCTACCACCCTGCTTCTAATGGGATGATAGAACGCTTCCATCGCCAATTGAAGGCCGCATTGCGCTCCTATCCTGACCAACAGCGATGGAGCGAATATGTACCTGTTGTCCTTCTTGGCTGTCGTGCAGCTATCAAAGAGGACCTCGGATACTCTCCAGCAGAACTTATCTATGGAGTACCGCTAGCATTACCAGGTCAGATGCTGAACCCTATAGATCTAACGGGAACAGATCCAGCTTTATATGTAAATAGACTGCAATGTTATTTTGGTAATCTCCCACCAATGCAACCTAGAGAACAGACCATCAAACCATCAGTCCCCAAAGATATTTCCTCATGGACTCACGTTTTTCTAAGAAAGGACGCTGTCAAAGCCCCTCTCACTCCACCTTACACTGGCCCTTACCGCGTGCTTTCACGTACTGACAAACTTTTCACCCGTGACATTAATGGCAAAAAAGAAACTGTATCTATTGACAGGGTGAAAAGAGCCTTTCTTAACACAAACACACAAGAGCCACATATTCCCCCTACTTACACACATGAACATATCCCTACACCTGTAGAAAAAAATACAATGCCAAAAGACAATTACGTCACCACCACACGTAGTGGTCGACGAGTACATTGGCCCAAAAAGCTCTGTAAAACTGTTTATGTATAAAATGTACCCTTCCTTGTTTTATGGCTGCTATCTTTTTCTCTGTCGGCTTTCCGCCTAAGCAGGGGGTGATGTAGCAGCCACAGATCTATTTCCTTTCGCGAATCAATGCCCCTGTTAAGAGAATCGGTCACTCACTGACCAATTAACTGGCAGAGCGCATTGATTCCTTCTCCCTCTCAGGAACTATTTTTTCTGGTCCCTTTTCTGTAGAACGAACAACGTCAGAGAGAGTCTGGAGCTAGCAGAAGGAACATATCTCTCCCACATGACTGCACTGATTCCACTTGGAACACTTCGCTCACTGCTAGCTTTAAACACGCTTCCTACGAACCAAGGTCCAGCATACAGACCAGCGACGCAAAGAGACACTTTCTCACTCTCACTCCTTCACGCCTGCTACTGAAATAAACCTTACTTTGTTGTGTTGTTAAAAGAAGTTTTGTTATTCATTTGTGTTGCCTAAAAAATATAGTGTTAGGGAAATTAACTATTTCCCTTAACCGCAATAGCTGTAAAACAGACCAAAGAAGATAATTAAAAAGACTTTATGCTAAAAAAATGTACACAATTCTTTTTGATACATATTTTTATTTATTTATTTATCTTTAGTTTTTTTTTTTTTTTTTTTTACTGACAGTGACTTGTCTATTAATCTCTCTTGTGACTTTTCCATTTCCAATGAATTGTAAATATATTTAAATTAACAATACACTGTTTGTTTTTTCCTTGAAATATTTTTTCTTTCTTTGCTTAAATTATTTAAAGAAAAGTCACATTAATCTGTACTCGCTTCGGCAGTACATATACTAAAAAGTCACATTAATCTGGCAGTACACAATTCTTTTTGATACATATTTTTATTTTTAAAATTTATTTTTAGTTCTTTTTTTTTAAAATAATATATCAAGTAATTTGTGCTAAATATAAAAAATGTTCTTGTATATATATCTTAGGATTTTGCTATAATTAATATTTTGCTTTTTCAATACTGAAATTTTGTATGAACTTTTTAATAAATTCAAATTATTTTCTTGGTTTGTCATTTCTTATGTACTCATTCTGTGAATTTACTCAAAACTTTTTCTTAGTTTTACAAGATTTGTTTAAAAACCAGTGTTGTCAGCTGATTCACTTTGAACTTTTCATTTATCCAGAGTAGAATATTATCATGATCAGCTATAATACTAAGAAGTCATTGAGATCTGAAAAGACTTACTGTCACTTGATTTCTTGTGATATCTAGCAGATAGTTTGTATTTACCCAACACCTCCACCTAGGACAGGATGTGAAATAAGGTTAGTTATTAAACAAAGCATAGCTAGTTGAATTTAGTTTTTTTCTTTTTGAAGACCAGCTGCCATAACAAGATTAAAAGATACATTCTTGCCTTCCAATTTATTCATAAAAGAGAAAAAATAATCGGATTATTTTCTAAGGATATTAAGGCAAAGTAAAATACAAACAGCTTTGTGTAAAATTTGAACAGAAGGATTAAATTTAGTATCTTCCTTCTTGATCAGTTGCCATACCAAAATAAAAGGACTCTTCTTAACCTATAATTTTTCCATAGCAGTTGAAGAAGAGAATGGTTCTTTTAAAAGAATATTAGTGTAAAGTGAAATAAAATCTTGTCCAAGACTTAAACTGAATTTTTGAATCTAGTGTTTTCTTTCTTCTAGACCAGTAGACTAAGAAACAAGGTAAAAAGTTCTAATTTTCAAAGACTTCTTTTGAAATCATTTCATAGATAACATTACTTTGAGGTGGTCAATTCTCTTAAAAGTTTAAAATGTCATTTTTTATTCAAGCAATCCATATATGTAGTTGAAACACTGGCCCAAAATGTACTTTTTTCTACAGCAGTATTAAATTAGTAGGCAAAAGTTGTTTCTTGATTCAAAGGTTGAACATGATTTTAAAAGAATACAATATATATAATTTTATTTCTTTTTATTTTCCTTTTTATACATAAAATAATACATAAAGTAACACATACCACTTGGCATTTATCATTTGGTTAAGAATATAGCCATAAGTTTCATTCAGCTTTTATCATAAAGGAAGTAGAAAGAATTCAGTTATTTGTCTGCTGACCAAGTGAGAGAGATAAGGGAATGAATGAATGAAGCCAGTAATAGAAAAGACATGCAAACAACATAGTCTTAATAATACAAATAAGATTGGTAACAAATTTACAAAAAGGAAATTTATAATTCAAAAGGAATTGGATGAAATGTTTAAACTGTAAACAAAAGTTCTTTGTGTGCAGCTGAATGTGAGTGGGAATGTTCTGAGAACAGAAAGTTTTTGTAAAAAGAAAACCTTGTATGTGAGATTGTGGAATGTTTTTTGGTGACAATAATGGAATCATTTGCTTGGAATAAACCTTGTTTTATTTATTTTGAATGTGTGTCTGTGGGTGTTCTTTTTTATGTTTCAATAAACTATAGATGACCTGTTAGTTACATTGATACATTATTAGATTATCATTTGGTTATTTGATGATTGTTATGTATAGCAGCTACTTGATGCTTTTTTTTGCTTAAAAATTAAAATATAAGTCTTGACTGATGTTTGACTGAATGCTAGTTCTATTCTGCTTCAATTCAAGACACCTTGAAATACTGAAATAAAATGGGTTTAAACAACAATTAATTGTTAATATTCTTACAATAAGGGGTCTTATAAAATACAAAAATTTCATGGGAAAGTTGGGAAAATAAATTTACCTGTGCACCATATCCAGTATCAAAGAACTACTAAGGTCCAATTCTTAACAAAATCCCCTCCAAATCTTACAATTGGTCCTAGCCTGAGCAGAAGTCACTTTGCATTCTGGGATTTCTCATAGATATAGGTCTTTAAATAATTGTTTCCCTTACACTGTCCATGTTAATCTACTAGGAAGGAGGAAAGGACACATGTCTAAACTATGGCACACTTAAGGTGACAGTTCCATTAGGTTTGCTGTAGACTGCAGTTGATTTTGTAATCACATGTGAGTTTAATTTTTTCCCAAAAAATGACACCTGAATGTCTGTAATTTCTGTTCTATTTTTACATTTGATGTGTAGTATTACCTAAATTTACATGCTTACCAGGAAGTGCTAAGGTTCCAGTTACTCTTAGCAACTGGGCTAATAAAAAAACTTTTTGGAACCTACCATTCTCTCTGTTTCATCTCAACACTCAACAAAACACAGATGCTCTGCACACAGGCACTCACCTCTCTGCAACTCATGTGCTTGCATGCAGACCCTGGTCACAAATACATAACTTCACAAAAAAATGATTCACTTCCATTTCATACTTCTTCTGGCTACATCTGAGAACTGACTATTTTGGAGAACCTGTTACGGAGCTGATGAATATGCTGATCCAACAGAGTTTTTAGAAATGAGTGAAGTGACTCAGGAAAAGCAAAGATAACAAAGATGAGTGAGTAAGTTTAAAAGGTAAATTTTATTTTGGCGAAAAATACAAAAAAATAAATTTCTATGAAGTTCCTTTTTACATTGAAAGTGTAGACTTGACTGTCAATTGGTTTTTGGCAACAATAAATCTAGGTGAATCTTGAACAGGTTGTTGTTACAGCTATGATACCAGGTAGTCTGTAGATGGCCAGTTAGATGTGTTGGATTGCAGAAGCAGACTAGTTGACATCCTGGTGTTGATTCAGTTGTTAACTGAGGTTTGGTTGATATTAGCTATGGTAAAAATGGTTGCTGAAGACATTAGGTTTATAATACCCAGAAATTCATACACAAATGTCCTCAAGGACACATGGCACAGTGGATAAAAGCGTTGGTTAGATCCAGTGACATACCCAAAGAGTGTGAGTTCAGTACTCGGTGAAAGCAGTGGAGAACTTTCAGAGGGGAAATTAACAGGAGATAACTGATATTTGACATCCATTAAACATGGCTCGTGAAACTAGAACAGTTAAGTTCGATATTCCAACCATCTGAAGAAGGCTGGAGCATACAACGGAGCATACAACGGCCTAAACGTTGTGATAAACATGGCAACAAAGTCTGAAAAATGTAAATAATGTACATAATATCTCATCTCAGAAATATAGACAGATAGCTATGAGTGAGTTGATGAAATCATTATGGGACTAGTATGGGAAACTAGCAGTTTGCTGGCCAGATAATTTGGCCTAAGTTTCTAAGTGTTCCTGCTCTACTGGAGAAGTCATCTGGGGATAAGGCAGTAGTAGTAAGTAAAGACCACTGTCCTTATAAAGGTAGTAGTAGGAAGAAAAGACCTGTGCCCTTATAAGGATTGTTTATTGTAGGCTAGTACAAGCATCTGGAAGCTGGTAGGAGGCAGGAACTGCTGAAACAGTATCACACCCTGGTCCTTTGAGTGTGATTTCTGACTGCTATTTATATTCAGATGGAATTAGAGTTCATTTTTCTTCTAAACTTCAATTTTCAAAGAGACATGTGGGGATTTAGGAATAAATAATAAAACTCCTAACCAGATGTTGACTTGTCAGCTGTCACATACAAAGTGTATAAACGCGTCACTACGCATCGGCTCCATGAACCCATCTGGTCAGAAGTCAAAAAGAAAAATAATAAAAATGAATGTACCAATGGGAAGCTGTTGCGCCAAAAATAAAAGATATGGTCGAGTGACGATTTTTGGAGCCAGCGGGGAGAGATATAAACTCGAGGTTTTGTGAACTGAGGGAGAGAAGAAAAAGGGACCAAAAAGGAAGCAACACAGATACCATAATCAATCGAGAAGTAAAATTCGCTGTCGAGCTAAGAACTGAAAACTACTTTTCTGCCTGTGACTACTACCTGACCATAGAAAAAGAAAAAAGGAATAAGTACACTTTATAAACATTTTCCTCCCTTCCTTTTTTTCCCCCAACATATTACTCTCCACTATTTTGAAATGTTACTACATGCAAAAGTGAACTTTTGAACACGCAAATTCAAATTAATGTTTTATTGTTTATAAAGGTTGTTTAAAACTTTAGATGTTCCTTGTTTGTCTTGTTTTAAATGAAGTTTATATTGCATGTTGTAATGCACAAAAAACCCCAAAGAGGCCATAGACATATCTAACTGTAGTTATTCCAGAGATATATCTAAGTACATTTATCCCAGAGACATATCTAATAACATTTATCCCAGAGATATATCTAATTTCACTTATCCCAGAGATATATCTACCTACACTTATCCCAGAGACATACCTAACTACACTTGTCACAGAGACATTTAACTACACTTTGCACATACCTACAAGAACACTGTCACAAGAAATTCTTTTCCCTCAAACATACAACACTTCTAAGATAAACCTGTTTTCTCTTGGTTCCTCATTACAATAAATATTATTATTGTTATATTTGTGTTGTTTATATCCTAGTTTCCGTTCAAAATATATTGCTACACTACCAAAGCATAAGCAGTAGATGCAAGATATATTTTCATTTTAATTATTTTTTTAAGGGCACGAAACGCTTGTTTGTAATAGTGAATTGCTTTAATAAAACTTTGCAGTTAAGTCCAAGCTACGAGCTAACTAGTTGAAGTTATAGGACTTTACACTCCTATAATTTAATTTGGGCGGTATGCCACTTGTTCCCACAAAGATGGCGGACGCTCAATGTTCAGTCTCGGGAAACCATTGGCCAGGAGGACCACGTGATATGCTTACAACTACGTCGGCGCGCGAAAATTCAAGTCCTGCGTCTTGAGCCACTGATAAGACGATTTTTTCAATAAATTACGCTGTCTTAAAACACATTCGACCTCTTTTACGATTTTTCTTCGTAGCGGCAACACTCTCCCTTTGACGAAATTCCTTCGTAGGGGCAACACCTTCTCTTTGACCAAATTCCCCCGTATCAGCAACACCATGCCTCGCAGACATTATTGTACAAGAACTATGAGACGCTTTCCCGTCTTTAAAAAACTACCGGTTTCTAATCATAGAAAAAAGACATTTTAATTTTACAATTCTTTTTGTAGTTTAGTTGTGTTACACACACACACACACATACACACACGAGCTCACACATATATATACACATTATCAGTATGTTAGAGTTAGTTATGTTTTCATGTATTAATGTAAGTTTTGTTTATTATAGAATATAAATTTGTTTTTGTTCGTTCGCCTTGTTTTTAAATGTTCATTTTGTCCACGCCGTTTTACAACCATTATCTATTCCACTTCTTTTACGCACACTTCACCCCACAAAGTTAACTAATGTATTTGACGATGTCACTTTATTTTTTTTTCTGATGTTAGCAGTAAGATTTTCTAAGATGTTATTAGGAGTTTAATGATAAGATATTTCTTTTCTGAGGTTTTCCATGCTCGAGACTAATTTATTTCTTGTAACCATCGAGATTTGTTTCGTTAGTATGTAGAAAAACAACAACAACAAAACAACAAACAAGCGTTCGCTAAGAAATAAGAAATATGAAGTCGTGGTATATAATACTTATTTGTTTAAATTTTTTAAAAAGAATTGAAACTTATATTATTTTATTTTTCTATGTTTTATATGCGGAGTAATACGTAGAGTAACAGATGCACTAGTCGTTAAGGCAGCTAAAACGTCGTGTAATTATGCACAGCTGAACTACTTTAATAATACTTCGCAGTTCATGTAAGCTGCATTCTGATTAGTCTATAACTGTAGGCGACTTAATGCTCATTTAACTTAATTTAAACGTTGTTAAATTATTTGACGATGTCTAATCATCAGATTATTCTTTTCTTCTGGTGTAAACAGTAAAACTTAATGAAGAGTTTAATGGTAGCACGAATATTTACATTATGTGCGGAGCTGTGAACATTCTATCTGCACGTGACTTAGTCATTTCTCTTTTTCATTTATTTCGTCAGTGTTTCGTTGTGGCTCTGATAAGATAATAATGAAGAAGAGAGATGAAAAAAAGAAGAAAGGAAAAAAAGTGGTTTAATTACGATGGAGACACCAGTAAAAACGTCACTTTGAATCGAGAGAGAGAGAGAGAGAGAGAGAGAGAGAGAGAGAGAGAGAGAGAGAGAGAGAGAGAGAAAATAAAAAAACATTTGAGGAAAATCGAATTTAATTTTAAATTATTTTTTTACTATGCTAAATATATTTTTTAAAACTGGAATAGAATTTATAATTCTATTGATATGAGTAATAGTAATAACAATCTTATTTTATTTTAGTCGTCAACATCTGTGAAATGTTCACAGGTTCACCCGTTGAGTAAACCATGAATTGTGAGACATTTAAAAAAAATTAATTATTTTTTTAAACAAAAAGTAAAATCAAACGACTCCAAACAAAACTACATTCGCTCCTCCTTCTAAATCAGATGGAATTTTGTTGGTGAAGCAAAATTGAAACTTTTTCTTCAAAGAAACAAAACTACCTCTGATATCTATGTATCTATCTACCACAAAAAAAAAAAAAAAAAAAAAAAATCATAATTTTGTGTAAATACAGAAAATCGGGACTTAATTATTTAGGTCGCTAAACTTTTAAATTACAAGAATTACCTCCCCATACTTTTTTCTTCTTGACTCATACTATGATTAATAGAAAGAATACAATGACCAAAATTTTCTGCTGAAAATTGATTCTCAAGAAAAGATTTTCAATTAAAATTTTGTGCTATTAGCAAGAAGTAAGACTGTAAAAAAAACAAAAAACAACAACCAAAAAAAACCCCCCAAAACCCCAAAAAACAAAACAAAAAACCCAAAACAAAACAAAACAACAAAAAACTGATATAAAATTATTCGGGTACTGTCTACAAAATAGGAGATTTTGGTGAAAAAATCATTTACACCTTTAAAAAATTTAATTTCTATTTCTTAAGTTTACAGTAAAACGAAATCATAATAACAATATTCATCGATTTCTTAAAATTTATAAACCCGGTGTTCCTTTGCAACCAATTATTTCAGGGATTGTAGCTGCCCCTATAACATCGCAAAATCTTTTGGCAAAATGTCATCTCCTCTCTTAGGCACGATTAGCAATTCGCATGGCTTTTTAGCTGGACTGTCTGGTATTCGGGAGGGTGGGTGAGCTGCATTGATACAATTGTATTAGCACTGTAATTCAGAGTCCAGTTTAAGCTTGTTAAGGTTGATAAAATAGGCGATTGGCGAGTGTTCTAAAAATAGAAAAATGTAGACACACAGATGCCAAGAATTCAAAAATGGGCGGCAAAAATAAGGAACCGTTTCTTATGGAAGGAGGAGATGAAGAGAAGGAGTAGGAGTTTTGTAGCAGGTTGGAAAAAAAGGAAGACGCGATAAAGAAGTCAGTTGACTACTAGAGTTCACGAGGGACAAGCGAGTGGACGACTAGAATCCTCGGTGAACATAACTCAGTAATTTCCGCTTCGATATAAAAAAAATTAAGAGGTTACAAAAAGCTTAATTATAACTTGATGTAAAAGCCTGATTTTCTCGCACCAAAATAAAACATCATTGAATCGAAGTTTTGTGTTTTCTTCAATAATTTCAACATCGAAGAAATATAACTCTGGTGACCCCGACAAACGGACAGAAAGCAACCTCATATACAGCATATATATATATATATATATATATATATATATATATATATATATATATATATATATATAAAGAATAAATGGAGCAGACAGGAGAAGAAATGACTCATCAAGTCAATATTAAGGCACCAGAATTCATGGAAACTGCTGTAAATGGATGGTTTACGATACTAGAAGCCCAGTTTCCCTTGCGAAATATGACGGCATCGAAAACTAAGTTTTATGCTGTAGTATCATCGTTACCAGCCGAAGAAGTGGGTAAACTACCGAATGCTACCCTTGCATCACAAGACTACGAGGAATTAAAACGGACTCTTATAGAAGCTCACGAACGAACAAAACAGGAGCTTTTAGAGAAATTAATGTCGGCTACAACTATTTCAGGGCGGCCGTCGGCATATCTACACGAAATGCTATCGGTAGCTAAACGGATAGGAATTAGCGACGACATTGTGAGACACAAATTCCTGCAGGCATTACCGTCAATAATATTTCCTGTAATAGCCTTGCAAAAAGATTTAAACCATACCCAACTTGGCAGGTTAGCTGATGAGCTGATGCCATTGCTGAATAACGATAAGGCATTCGTTGTTTAACGGCCCTTGTCTACTAAGAATAACTCACAAACGAGGAAAATACAGCCAAGACACTTCAGTGCCACTAGGTGTCAGGCCGTATCGGAGTAACCAACGGAGAAAAATTTGCAGAGCACATATTTATTTCGCCAATGAAGCCAGTACATGTAAACCTTGGTGCAAATGGCCCAAAAAGAACGGTTTACAAGTGTTGCCTAGTTCCCGACCAGCAACACCTACTGGAAGTGATTCAGAAAACTAATAGGGCGAACAACTTCAGTCCCACAAGGTTCACCGCTGTTAGAAATTTACACAAAATTAGGGGCTACCAAATTGAAATTTATTGTAGATAATGGCGCAAGTATCTCAATATTGCCAACTTCTGCGGTAAATGGTATTACGTTAAACCCGACTCCCATATCACTCTCCACTACAAATGGGGAGAAAATAAAATGCTACGGACAAGCGAGTCTGGAAATTGGGATACCGAGTTTAAGGGGATCTTTTACCTGATTGCTGATATCACCACCCCACTCCTTGGACTGGATTTCCCCAACAAGTTTGGTCTAAAAGTAGACTGCAGTAACAAAACCATTTACGATCCTACAACAACCCAGAGAAAGAGTTTAAAAATATCTGCATCATCGGTGAATCTTGTCGTAAATAAAACGGAGCTCCCGTCATTCGTACGGAACGTGATTAACGAAAAATATCCGGACCTAATCACACCACACAAGAACAGTAACAAAAAATACTGCGGCGTCTACCACAAAATTGATACAGGAAGCCATACGCCAGTATTTGCAAAACCCAGGCAGCTTAATGTAGAAAAACTGGAAGCCGCGTGTAGTGAATTTAAAACCCTACAAAAAGACTCAGTGATCTCCCTTTCCAAAAGCGAGTGGTCTAGCCCACTGCATATAATAACTAAACGAAACGGAGGATTTAGATGTTGTGGAGACTATCGTTCTCTCAATAGCATAACTAAGACTGACAGGTACCCTATACCAAATATAAACTCTTTTTCTGCAAAACTTGCGAACAAACAACGATTCTCCAAAATCGATTTAATTTCAGCCTACCACCAAATTAAAATGCATACGGACGATGTAGCAAAAACTGCTCTAACCACCACATTTGGTCTTTATGAATATAATTATATGCCGTTTGGATTAAAAAATGCGCCAGCAACATTTCAACGGTATATGGACAAAATATTTGAAGATATTGATTGTGTTTTATATATATTGATGACATTTTAATTTTCAGCAATGATGAGATTTCTCATAAAAAAGATATTGAAACTGTTTTTAGTATTTTAAATGAACACAATTTAAAAATTTCAGCCACAAAATCTGTTTTCAATGTGACTACCCGAGATTTCTTAAGCTTTCATATTAGCGTAGATGTCATTAAACCTCCAATTAGTAAAATAGAAGAGTTAAAATCTTTTCCTTACCCTAAGGACGCAAAAGGGCCACGCAGATTTCTTGGAATATTTGGATTTTATAGAAAATTAATACCAAAATTTTCAGAGATAATTTTTCCCTTATCTGAGAGAATGGGGTTATCCCCTAAAGGCTCGTTCACATTGATGAATCTGAACGACAATCTTTCAATACTATCATTAAAGAACTTGATTTAAATATTGACATTGACTGTTGATTTATTCTTTTTTTCCTGAAAAGGTTGGTAATATTATCCATTAAAAATTGTCTTTTTCTCTTTCTTTTTTTTCTCGTCTTCATGCGTTTTGTCAACAAATTGGTTGACTTATTTTATCGTCTGCTTGCTTAAATTTCGTTCTGGAATATTCCGATTCTTCCCGTTATCGTCCCGGAAACGCTCGGGAAAGTTCGGCTTTTTTGCGGTAACATAGATGCATAAGTACCAATAATTGTTTTTTATAGACTACGTACGACAGCTTATCATCCTCAATGTAATGGATTGGTTGAGAGAATGCACAGGACCATTAAAACTGCTATTATAGCACGAAAAGAGTCCTGGCTCTCAGCTCTTCTAATAGTACTTCTTGGGATTCGCTGTGTGCCCAACAGCTCTGATTTTTCTCCTTTTTATGCTGTTACAGGCACACAATCTCTGCTACCACAGATGCTAATAGATAGCACAAGCGAGGAGGCTATAACTCAAAATTTCACGAGAGATTTACATAAAACCATGTCACAATTTGATGTAAGAGACTTCACCAAAAGAATTACTAAGTCCGCAAAATCTTATGTCCCAGAAAAACTTCAAACTTGTGATAAAGTTTGGATTAGAGTGGATCGTGTTCGAAGACCATTCATCATCATCATCATCATCATATCGCGCTGGTGGCACGGATATCCCTGACCCTCTCTCGCCACTCCTCCCTATCGTTCATCGCCCTAGGTAGGTCTTCAGGACAACATCCCGTATCCTCACATAGCTGCTGGATGTATGTTCGTGCTGGTCGTCTTGCTTTTGCACGGCCATGTGTGGGGGTCCATAAGAGTACATCACTTATGAGTTCGTCCCTGCTTCTCCAGCAGTGTCCTGCATGTCTGGCTCGTCTAACTTGAAGACCATTAGAGGCACCCTATTCAGGTCCCTACACAGTCCTTCAGCGAACATCTAAATATTTTCTGGTTAAGATGAATAATGATATGGATACCAAAGTTTCTGTGGACAGGTTGAAACCATATATAGAAGTACAAAAACAAATAGTATAGAAACAAGTAGAAGAAAAGATGAATAACAATAAAACGCTTAGGGATTCAGAGCAGGAAATGAATGCTAGAAATAAAAAAGAAAATTCTCCCATGATAAATACAAAATCTCGTTCAGGTCGAACAGTTTCCTGGAAGAAACATAACGAATACTATTATTATTAGTACACAACGTTCTAAAGGGGGAACTTCTGTTATGGTTTATAAAATGGCGATTGGCGAGTGTTCTAAAAATAGAAAAATGTAGACACACAGATGCCAAGAATTCAAAAATGGGCGGCAAAAATAAGGAACCGTTTCTTTTGGAAGGAGGAGATGAAGAGAAGGAGTAGGAGTTAGGGATAGGAGTTTTGTAGCAGGTTGGAAAAAAAGGAAGACGCTAGAAAGAAGTTAGTTGACTACTAGAGTTCACGAGGGACAAGCGAGTGGACGACTAGAATCCACGGTGAACATAACTCATCAATTTTCCGGTCCTGTATCAACAAAAATTAAGAAGTTACAAAAAGTTTAATTACAACTTGATGTAAAAGCCTGATTTTCTCGCACCAAAATAAAACATCATTGAATCAAAGTTTTGTGTTTTCTTCAATAATTTCAACACCGAAGAAATACAACAAGCTACATACGGGCATCCGTGCTGGACTCACGTAATATATCGAGTAAGTCTATGTCCAACTGCAGGCTCATTTGACTTACATTGCACAAAGTGAGCCGATGACCAGCATAAATCTGGCAGGGATTGAGCATCGTCTCGTGTCCTACCTCCCCTTCCTTTAACCCCCATTATAAGCTGACCTTGTGTCAAGTCCTCTTTGGTGGGAGGCAACGACAAATATAATGAAGAATTCCGGTGATTTACTCTAATATAAACATGAAAAACAAATCAAAGCAAGTTTCTTTATAAAATCAATTGACACCAAAATTCCCGTTAACAAATGTATTAAACCTTTAGAAATTCACCTCAAGAAAATAAACATTACATCACTTTTATCTGTTTACAAAATAATTGAACAGCCCAGTCGGCTGGGGCTGTAGAATACATCGACTGCATCTCTGCAGTGAAATAAGTCTCCTGAGGTGAGGTTCCAGCCTTATAGATTTGGGGAATGTAGAGTACCCCTTCATCGCTGTTGCTACCAGGCCCATTGTGGCTCGGAGTGGTAGCACCATATTGGGTATTATCAATAGGTCAAATAGAACAAACTGTTTTATATAGCAATACTTGAAACTATTTAACTGTGCAAAAAAGAATGTTATCTACAAAATGTGTTTACAATTCATATATATATATTATAACCTGCAATGGTTGATATGCCATAAAAACCCAACCAACCAACCAACCAACCAACCAAACAGAAATGATTAAAATTTGCGCATTATGCACGAAATATTGATTTTTCAATATAATGATGTTTTTATAAAAAGAAATTTAGTTTTACCATGGATTCGCCTCTTAGTGGGGTCCTTGCATACATATTTCTTGAATCAAGTTCCTTTAAATTTCTAATGCACAAAGATTCTATTTTCCTTATATTGATATATGACTTATATATCCACGGAATAATGATTTTAAAACAAAATTAAACCTACCACAGATTTTACTTACGAAATAGCAACTAACAATACCTTACCTTTCTTAGATGTTTTACAAATAAATAATTACAATAAACTAGAATTTTTGGCAAATCACTTATCCATTCAATATCTTAAACCCTTTATGCAATGGGCTAAAATAAAACCTCTCTAAATTCACTAGCGTAAATGTTTTCAAAAATTTCTAGCAAAACATCTATAGATTTAATGAAAGAAAACAGTTTCAAGCTGACAAAGGAAAGAAGCAGAAGATACCCCGCACAAACAATTACGGACTACGCCGATGACATAGTGCTTATAGCAAATACACCCACCTAAGCTGAATCTCTGCTACATAGTCTGGAACGAGCAGCAAGTGGCATAGGCCTCCGTGTCAACGCAGACAAGACAGAATGCATGTGCGTTCATCAAAGAGGCGACATCTCCACACTGAAGGGTGGTCCTCTGAAACTAATGGACAAGTTCACCTATTTCAGAAGCAGTGTCTCATCAACCGAGAATGACAACATGTGACTAGCAAAGGAAAGGCATGGACTGCTATCGATTGGCTATCGGTCATATGGAAGTCAGACCTGACCGATAAAATGAAACACAGTTTTTTTCCAAGCAGTGGTCATGTCGATACTGCTATATAGATGCACTACATGGACTCTAACTAAACGTACGGAGAAAAAGCTTTACAGCAATTACATAAAAATGCTGCGAGCTGTATTGAACAAGTCCTGGAGGCAACACTCCACAAAATAGTAGCTGTTCAGTCACATATCACCCATCACGAAAATTATCCAAATTAGACGAACCAGACATACCAGACACTGTTGGAGAAGTAAGGATGAACTCATAAGCGATGTACTCATGTGGACCCCTTCACATGGACGAACAAAGGTAGGACGACTAGCTATAACCTATCTACAACAGCTCTGTGCCAAGACAGGAGGTTGCCTGGAAGACCTCGGGGAGCGATGGACGATAGAGATGGGTGTCGAGGGAGGATCAGGAAAATCCGAGCTAGCAGCGTGATATGATGATAATGATGATGATGATTTTTCCAATAATAAATTATTACACAGATATATCATTTCAACCTATCATCGAAAAAACTTAAACCTTGGAATAAAAACAGTTACACACTCATTTAAAATAATTAAGAATGTGACCAATAATAAAAATAACAATACCCATATTAGTGATTAGCGAGGTATTGACTCGTAGATAACACCACGTTTCTTATAATGGATTAAATTATCCCAAAGAGAGTAACATAACACAGAATATTCGGTAGGAAACAGAACATGTTAGTTAATATAATATGACATTTAATTGTACACAATACGAGTAGGGAACTAAGTTCCCGTCCTGAGCTATCCAAGAATCATAAGTGTTCAAGGAACAAACCAGAAAAGTTCATATAGCAAAAAGGTGGAAACAACTTACTCTTTCCAGGTCTGGAAAATAAAGGAAGGATGCCTCATGTGCTCACCGCTGAGGAGCGAACAGTCACGCCTACTCTTCTGAAGTCCTGTTTGTGAAAGAGGCTGGGTTCCTTGTTTCATCCTGTACATGACCAAAAGGACTCGTGACCAAACTCTGTGACAAGGGACATCACTCCATTTAGTCTCCCAAGTAGCCTCTCTCTGAACAGGTCCATGACCTGCACGAGGCCATTGCCAAAAGTGTAAGGAATAAGGCTACATGTATCTGCATAAAAATAAAAAAATAAAATACCCTGAAAGCACACACACACACACACACACACACACACACACACACACACACACACACACACACACATATGTATATTTTGGCAGCATTTCTTCATTAATACAAATTTCATTAAACATAATAGACATTTTCTGTCTACGTATTTTCTTCTGGATCAGTTCGTATTCCCGTATTGCTTTTATCGTATTCGGCGGGAATTGATTTATGTATTGTCCATAGTTCTCCCCTGATGATGGCCCAAAGTCGGGTAGAAAGTACTAGGGATACATACAACTAGGGACAATACATAAATCAATTCCCGCCGAATACGATAAAAGCAATACGGGAATACGAACGGATCCAAAAGAAAATAATATGTAGACAGAAAATGTCTATTATGTTTAATGAAATTTGTATATATATATATATTTTTATTTTTTTTATTTTTTCATCATACAACGTGTGGAAGCACGTGCGATACCCTAGCCTCATCAGCCGCCATCCAGGGTGATAACACAGTTTCGGTAGCTCAAGGCGGTACTGCCACTCCTGGCGCTACCGAGCAGCTTTTGCCACCGGCTAGGGTATTTAAAAAAAAAATCTATGTATACATAAGATCAACTAAAAGCGGACATTACATTAGACGTTCGTTCATCTTCATTTTGGTGCAGTTTGTGATTTAAAAAGGCGTTTACTTACGGCCGTTAGATGTCATAGCAACCGTTTCTTGATTTTGCGTAATTACACGAGAATGGTGGTTACACGTGTATAACATTCGTGTTGAAATCCTTTCTATATCCGTTATCTTTTCGATTCGTTTTCTTTCATTTATGCGTTTATATATATATATATATATAATCACACAATTGGTGTGTCGAAAAAATCATTAAGAGTAATCTTATAAAAGTTATTTCACTAGTAGTGAAAGCAAAAGTTCTTTTCACAATGAAAAAAAAAAAAATTACGCAAGAGTGATGTTCACCGTTCATGCCTGAAAGAGAATGATTCACATAACTTTATTTTACAAACGTTTAGGCTGTCTCACATGACGGTCAGACATGGTTATAGTCTCTTTTCCAACTGGGGGTCCTGTGGAGGAGACACTCGAGTGTCCATGCTAAACCATGTAGCATCCAAGGAAGCAGGTTTCAACCTATCCACAGCAATGTTCTATGGTAATATTTTAAATTTCCGCTTCAAAATGTTTTTCGTGTCTTTTGAGGATCTTGAAAGGTCCTCTGTAGCTGGTTGCAAGGATTGGGTCTTGGCTACGGCACACACTAAAACGTGTGTGCGTGTCTACCGAAGTTTAAGCACATATGTCTGCGCTGGTAAATTATACGCCAAATTTGCCATCCTTGCTGTAAGTCAATCCACAAACGAGGTCATGTTCAAAAGTTTTTGTCGGGGTTGAAGAAAGAACTGTCGAGGGAGTCTGAGTGTAGTGCCTTACACTATCTCAGCAGATGAGCATTTGATATCTTCTTTGACTGCTGTTCAGAGTCCCTGGAGGGTTAAAAGTAGATGTTCTAGCCAACTTGATTGATTCATCCTAGCCTTTAGAGCTGACTTGAGTGAACGATGAAATCGCTCTATTTGCTTCCGGATGATATGCAGTGGTTTTAATTTTTCTACTCCCCAAATAGTGAGGAGTGCAATGTGCGAACTCTGGCTGAAGCGAAGACTCACACTAAAATAACCAAAGTAGGGATTATGGAGACCCACTTTTGGACTTTCAATTCTACTTCGAAAAGTTGAATTCATTTCGTCGGACATTCGGACTTATTTGCCCTAATCCCAGCATATATAACATATGCCAGGGAGAAATTATGTGCAAAGGCATTGTTTGGAGGGAAATGTAAGGAAATGATGTTTCAAACGTGCGGTTTTCTGCCCATTATTCCGGCTAAGGTTCTAGAAGCGAGACACATGCATCCTGAGAAGAAACAAAAGACAGTAAAAAATGAAGCCTTTACATCCTTCAAGAAAGAACATTATAGTTTCTGGTGAGAGAAACCTGACTAAGGCTTGAACCTGACAAGTTGAACCTTTGTCTCTTACCTTGCCTGAGTACAAACTTTCTTGTGGGTTTTGATTTGTAGAATATATGCAAGATGCATATATCTAAGTGCTCTGACGATGGTTTTATGCAAAAACCGAAACGTCTAACGTGGGAAAATAATTCATCTATAGATAAAATCATCCTCTGAATACCTTGTTTTTTTCATATTTGTACACACACACGCACACACACACACACACACACACGCGCACGCGCGCCCCCCATTGTGTTTATAGGTTATTATTGAATTGAAACTTCGTGTTTAATTCTTTTACTGTTCGATGAAAACTGAGATTTTGTTATGATATATTATGTCTATCGCTGATTTAAAACAAAATATTGTCCGCCAGTATTTTTTCATGTTATTTAGTTTCATTGTTTTTCATAATACGTTAATTCTAGGTACATATTTCAGCAATTCAAAATTGTGTTCCTTTATTAGCGATTTTGTATTCTTTGGTGACGAGGTGCATTTTGAGTAACACTTTAATAAAAAAGATTATGAAAATAAATTACAATGTTTTATTCTTCTTCAAAAGATATTTGTTTTTTTTTTTCATAGTTTAAATATAAATTATCATCTTCCCTAAGAAATCAATCTATTTTCATTCATTAATAATAGATTACTTAAATATATGTTCTAAGTTTTTATAAACTTTATTTCACTTCTATACCTTTTCCAGTTCAAAATGGGAGTAGTTCAGTTCAAAATGGGAATAGTTCAGTTCAAAATGAAATTAACTATTCCCATTTTGAACTGAACTACTCCCATTTTGAACTGAACTACTTCCATTTTGAACTGGAAAAGGTATATTTTCAGATTCTGAGATGTCAGTGCTTTGATTTGGCCCTGTTGTGAGCAACCTTTTGCTGAAACTACTTGATCACACCGGGACATTCCAAGAGACATCCCCACTATAATGTGTATTTTTACAACCAATATATATATTTGCCGTCTCCATGTTTTTGTATTTCGATAATTGACCTAAATACTTTTTGGATTGTTTTCAAATTAATTTTTGATAAAAACAAAATCTCTGAAGATATTTTTTCAATGATTTTAAAATCACTTGTGAACATATTGAAATTTTAATGAACTTTTTTGTCATTTTATTCATTAATAAATTAATTTTATTATGAACAGCTTCTTTGATTTAAAAAAAAACCTTGAGAAAATATTTTTTATCACTTAACATGAGGGTTTCAACATTAGGTCATTTGAATAAAAAAATCCCAATTGCTAATTTTTACATTTCTAGAAACATCAAAATCGAGAACACATATAAAATGAATTAAATTTACGCCGTGAATACCCTGAAAAAGTTATTCGGAAATTTTATTTAAAAAAACCTCAAAAATGAATTTTTATACCGTGTTTTTTGCGGAGTTTTAAAAATAATGTTTTTTTTTTATTTGGGGTGATTCAAAAACAAATTTCCTCTGATGCAATTTACCTACATTTTATTCACTTTAACAGATAATTTTGAAAGCCTGAATGACCATGTCGCGGCGATCTTTACCATTAGCTTGTGACCACCATTTCTTTTCATTCACTCCTAAACCTTGTCTCCCTGTTTGAGTGAGACCAATTACTTCTTTGAAAGCTAGGTTTTCCTTAGCACTTATTATAGTGTCTTTGACTTTCCACTTTCTTCCTGTTTTCAACGTAGGGTTTAAGAATGTTATCACCTTATCCTTGGAGTAATCTAGCATCATATGAAGTCTGACTTTACCGGACTTGAATTCCTCCATAATCGATTTCACTGGCAACTTCAGTTTTGCTTGTCTGCAGTACCTTGCAACAGTAGACAAACCTGGAGGTATATTTATTTATCTTTGCCTCCATCTTCTCAACTGCACTCGTCGAAATTTCATATGCAAGAAGGGGCCACAATATCATTTGAATAAATACATGCTGAAGGCACCATACTTTATATTTCCCCTGCAGGGGACAGCAATCGATCTTAAGTAGCCCTTCTTGTAATGTTTTGGATGTCTCTTTTACTTGGTTGGTATCTTTCATAGACTCATCATATTAACGCCCAAGACTTTTTACCGGCAGATCAGACACAGTAGGAATTCTTTCACCGCCTATTTCAAAATTAACATTTTGATTTAACTTCCCTTTCCTTAAGGAGAGACTTCTGGACTTTTGGGGTTTAAATTTCATTCTATACCAGATCATCAGTTCATCCATGAAGCTTATTAGCTTCCGTGTTGTAGATTCTTTGGATGATAAAATTGTCGTGTCATCCATGAAGGCCTTCACTGATGGCATTTGACAGCCTCTACCAAGTTCAACAAAATTTGATTTGCTCTCTGTCGCTTTAAGAAGCAGCTGCATTGATAAGACGAAAAGTACTGGTGAGACTGTACATCCCATCGCAATTCCAACCTCAAGTCTAGTACAGTTTGTTGTAAAATATTTAGCGGTGAATCGCATGCAGAATCCATCGGAGTAAGTGCCTAGCATACTGGATATTTCCGCAGGAACATGGTACATTTGAAGAGACAAATGTATCATTTGGTGAGGTACCAACCCGTAGGTATTAGCTAAATCCAACAAAATGACATCCAAATCTTTTTTGATAACTTTAGCTTTTTGAATAGCCTCCCAAATCATGTTTCCATGTTCCAAACAACCAGCTATTCAGGGAATACCTCCCTTCTGTACAGAGGTATCGATATACTCGTTTTTGAGAAGGTATTTGGTTAGTCTTGATGCCAAAACTGCGAAAAATATCTCTCCTTCTACATTGAGGAGAGAGAGATTGGACGAAATTGGTTGATGTCCTTCGAATTCTGTTCTTTGGGTATGTGTTGTGGGAGCCTTACTCATCTCACCATAATGGACTCTTCTCATCGTTATTAGTACTGAGAGATTTTGCTGCCAGGGAGGCAGATCAATATCGGTGTTATCCGAACAGTACGAGACTTTTTACCTTTTCTATGTAACTCTATCTTTTTTGTGTAATATAATCTGTTATCTAATATCCGTGTTTGCGTTTTCATTAGTGACCTTTTCCGGGCCACAACATACTGGCGACGAGGAACTCGAACGACAAAAAGGACGCTCCAACAAGCAAAAGGGGTTAATCGCACAACATACTGGCGAAGATACATCGCAATAACAAAGAGATATCCAACTACAAGTTGTTAAAGAATCTAAAACAAAGTTCCAGGATACAACGAACCGAACAAGATTTTTGTTAAACAACTACAAGGTGTCAAATTGTACAAACGACGGAGTGTGTCAGATAGCAGATATTTAAAAATAAATGTGTAAGTAAGATTGTCACGTAATCAAAAAGTGATTTTCATATTTTTCTTTCTTCCACCCACTTCAGAGAGAAAAATTTAATTCGGCGCTTACAGTTTTGTGTTGCACACACACACACACACACACACACACACACACACACACACACACACACACACACACACACACACACACACACACAGTAGTTATTCTTGATTTCTGGGGATATTTACTGAAGAAAAAACAAACTTCCCCCCTCCAGAGAAAAAAAAAAGATTTTTTTCGAATAGAATTTTTTTTTAAAGTCTAAAAAAAAGGAAGACATTAAAGAAATGTTTACACAAATGATGAAGTTCCAAATAGAGTCCCCCTCCAAAAAAAAACAAAAAAGAAACGAGGAAAAACAACAACGATTCTTCCTTGAATTGCAAAAACAACAAGAAGCACTTTTTAAAAGTCTAAGTAATAACCAGCCTACAGATAGTACTACTATTTTTACTCAAAATGCTGTGTGGAACGCACTCAAAACATTTTTCTACGCACCAGATGAGGATAAGACCGTTGAGGCATATTACAGAAGATATGAAGATATCTATATTACCGACTGTGCCGATTGGACTGATGCAAAAAAAGTCCGACTACTTCTACGAAAGCTAGGAACTGTGGAACACAACAAGTTCGTAGATTATATCTTACGAAAAAAAAAACCCCAAAAAACTTGCGAACTAGGCTTTTTAGAAACAGTTAAATTACTGTCAGAATTATTCAGCTCCAAAACGTCTCTATTCCACAAAAGATGGAAATGTCTCAACTTTACAAAAAGGGACTGTAATGATTATTTAGGGTTTGCCTCAGTCGTCAATAAAAACTGCGACGATTTTAAACAAGGCGAATTGTCAGCGGATAACTTCAAATGTCTGATATTCTCACAAGGTCTAGTGTCGGCAAAAGACGCGGAAATCAGACGCAGAGTTTTGTCGAAATTAGAGAACGAACCCGATCTCACACTTCAAAAACTGGCGGAAGACTGTCAGAAGATAGTGAGTGCCAGAAAAGACTCTAAAAATATCGAAGAGTCTGGTGTTGCTTACGTAAGGAAAGTCAAGCATAAATCCCAGTCATACTCTCCGGTAAAAGAGAGAAAAAATATGATTACCCAAAATTTCAATACAAGCAGACTAGTGACAAAACCTCCCACCCAGCGCTTGCTACCGCTGTGGAAAAGTACATTGGGTCAAGGACTGTCCCTATCGTACAAAAAAAAAAAAAAATGTCAAAACTGCGATAAATTCGGACATAAGGGCACTCAGTGTAGAAACAGAAAAATAATTCAAAACGGAGTCAGACATACAAAAAGCGAGGACGAGTCAGACATACAAAAAGCGAGGACGAGTCAGACAAAGTTGTTTGTAAATACATAACAGTCAAAGTACTTAATAAGTCGGTAAGATTTCAGTTAGACTCTGGCTCTGATCTATCAATAATAAACTTACAAACTTGTGTGAAACGTTACCCCCTCTCGCCCACCACATTAACTTTCTCAGTCTTCTAACCATGTCTTCTTATTTGCCGGCCGGTGATCAACTAGTGGTTCGAGGGGGCAACGCACATTTCTTGTCACCACACATGAATACGATCGAGGGAGACAGGAGAAGATAGAAGGACAAACGAACAAACAACAAACTTTGGGGTTACCAAGAGCAGAGGGAGGTATGCAACACTACATGCATATGCATTCCTGATAGTAGATATATGGACTATCGCTAGCGTGGGTTACTAGCGAAAATTCCACAATGCTACTGGGATCAGACATCTTGAGACTCTTCTTCACTGGACCCTATCTTGTCTCCTTGCCTCTCTGCTCGGTGTCTGGTGTTGACTGCCCCTCCGTGGATCCACGCCAACTTCTGCTGCCTGCCTCTCTGCTCTCCTGTGACCAACTGCTCACTCTGTGGTCCTTGCCTCTCTCTGGCCGCGTCGTCAACTCTCATTCTCGGGTCCCCTTACCACTTCCGGATACGGCGAGATTTCATGTCCAAGAATCCTTTGTCTGGTTTCGCGCCAAAACAGACTCGTCTGCTTTGGCGGCCTGCCCCCATAGTGCTACACTTGGAGAAAATTAAATAGGCCAATAATAAAGATGACAAGCAAGACGGCGCGAACGGTAACAGGAGACAAAATAAAATTTGAAGGCGAAATAATTATCCCAGTATCACTAAATGGTATAACCAAAAAATTAAAAGTCTTCGTACAGAAAATTTGTTTGGGTTGGACTGGTTTCAGAAATTTAATCTCTGGGATCAACCAATTAATACGTTTTGCCAAAAAGTAGAATGCATTACGACCGAAGCTGAAAAAATTAAGATGGAACTAAAAGGTAATTTCCCCGAAGTATTTTCAGCTGGTCTTGACAAATGTACTAAAATTAAGGCAAAATTTGAACAGAAGGAAAATACACGCCCCATTTTGAGAAAGAAGCGAAACGTACTGTTCGCCGCGACCGAAGAAATAAATAAAGAGCTAGACCGATTAGTGAATATGGGCATATTAAAAAAAGAAAAAAAAAAGAAAAAATATTAACAGCACTTTTACGAAGTAAAAAGCTTGGGGGAGGGGTGTTGTGGGAGCCTTACCCATCTCACCATAATGGACTCTTCTCACCGTTATTAGTACTGAGAGATTTTGCTGCCAGGGGGCAGATCAATATCGGTGTTATCCGAACAGTACGAGACTTCTTACCTTTTCTATGTAACTCTATCTTTCTTGTGTAATATAATCTGTTATCTAATATCCGTGTTTGCGTTTTCATTAGTGACCCTTTCCCGGGCCACAACAGTATGTATACCTCATCAGCTATCATCCACTGGTCACTGATATGACGGTTTTTCCATGCCAACTTTAGGTTAGCATGTAGCCACTTTAGAACATTGGGACATTTTTTATATAGCAGGAAAGGTATTCCATTCGGGCCAGGAGTAGATTTGTTTCTGCTTTTGTTCACTATACGTCTTATTTCGTCGCGTGTGGGAGGCTTTTTATCGAACTCCACTGTAGGACCGGCTGGCAAAACCAGTTGCTATTATTTTCTTGGGGGATATGTTATCTGGGGTCCGAATACATATCTTTTAGATATTTTTCCAAAAGATTTTTCTGTTTTCAGCACGATCGATTTCGGTTTGTCAAATATGTTCCTTGCATATTTGTATGGTTCTTAGAAGAAACACCCTTGCTTTTACCTTCGTTTCACTCGTCTCTTTCTCTGGTTTTCCGCCCTGCTGAGAGCGTTGTGTTTTTCTTTGAGGTCTTGCCAAATCTTGAGCAAACCCTCCTTTTCATCAAAATTGGCTAAACAGAGTTGCCTTTTTAGGTTTTTCTTCTTGTTCCTGATATCCCTCATCATTCTTTGACGTATATTCTCTTTGGCTCGTGGCTTATTAATTGTTTCTTTAACACCAAAAATTTCCTTACAGACCTCGTAGATGACAAGACCGCTTTCGTTTAGTCGCTGGTTATACTTCTTCTTTCCCAGCTTTTTATCTAGTGTCTTGCTTATGGCATAGTCAAGAATGCTCCAAGCTTCCGAGTCGCATGCTGGCGGAAATTTGATTCTTGGCCATTTGGGTTCCTTCGATCCAACAGCTTGGATATCCTCAGCACTGTAGTTTGCTTCCTGGCTTTGGTTTTCCGACGTCTTATCTGCGTTGACGGAGCGCTGTTCTTGAGTCGCTGAGAAGCACAAACCATTTTTGTTCTATGAATCTTCAATCTTTTTAGGGAGCTGAATTTCCGACCGCAGACACATGATAAGGCTGTACGGTTTTCATTAATCGTAATCCCTTTTTCGTTCAGTGTTCGTTGTCGTTCGTTCCGTTTGGATCCATCATCCTCCCTCCTTTTCGGTGGATCCTGAGGGCATTTTCTGTTTATTTTGTCTGTAGCTATTGTACTATGATCTCTGGGTTTCTGGCCCGATGAGATCATCTGGTTTTTCCCAGCGTCCCCTGTCTTTCCAGGTGTCAACTGGTCTGTTCCCAGTTGCCATTCAGTCTGTTCCTGAAAGTCAACGGACAATCCATAGGTCTGAAGAAGGAAGTTACTTACCAAGTAACAGAAACTCACAAAAAAGTGAGCGGAAAGAAAATGCCCCTTTAGCCATTCTACGAAACATAAATGGGAAAGCTAAATTTGTGCCATGTTTGAATTAATGCGGAGTTCATATCTCAACTGTGAATGCAAGTGACATTACATTTTTCAGAGTTATTGAGAGACTCTATATATCTTTCTCCTCTTATAATTACCAGTGGGAAGTTTTATTTTTGGGTGTGAAGGTCAGGATGAAGGATTTGGTAACCACCCGTTGGAGTGCATGTTATGAAGCTATTAGTGCTGTGAAAACCGGATTTCAATGAGTGATTCAGACACTCGATTCATTACCCCAGTTTCAGAAAATCTTCAACCGAGAGGGGATGCACAAATCATTTTGCTTTTAATTGAAAACTTCTCCATCATGTCACATTTGTTTTACCGGAAAGAAATTCTGGGACAAATAAATCTCATTCAAAAGAAACTTCAAGACCCTTGTATTGGTTTTGATGTGTGTGTAACCCACATGGATGCGACTAAAATTTTCTTTACATGAAACAGGGACAGGCTGGTATCTGAGTCGATTTATTAAAGTAAAATTAAAGAGCAAGTAAAAGTGAAATTCCAGTTGAAAAACAGATTAGAAGAAAGTGAAAGTTTCCAAGGGAAAAGGAAGACGTTAAACATTTGTGCAGGAAGTAAAGATAAATCTTTACGAATGTCATGATCGACTTGTAAATGAACTGGACACACAATTTGACTCCACGTCTCATCTGCAAGTTGTCTCCCCTGGCTTATCATCGCAAGTAATCGTGGAAAATATTGAAGGCGAGTTGGAACGAAAATTTAAAATTCTCGATAGCAAATACAGTGCTCATTTGGACGCATCTAGGCTGCTTTTGGAAGTTCTCCGACTTCGGGATTTTTTTTAGCGGCAACTAGTGGAATATGACATAACCATGATGACCAAATCATCGCCTATCTAATGACTAAGATGGATTTATCGATGTCAAGTTCCAGAAACAGTTTCAAATATTGTGATTGCTCTACTGTTATTTTTAACGCTCACAGTTTCTGTTGGAACTGCAGAGAGAAGATTCTCAAAACTGAAGCTCATTAAAAGTTACTTGAGATCGATGTCGCAAGATCGCTTATCCAATTTGTCCTTCATTTTAACTGAACTTGAAATTGTGGAGAAGATAGACTTTGACCACGTTATTAGCAACTTTGCTTCTACAAAAACTCGAAAACTTAAAATATAATTACGTTTGTTCAGATAATTTTTGAAATTGTTGTTTTTCAAGTACTAATCAACGCCATTTCATTTATATCCCCCCCCCCCTCAAAAAAAGAGTGCGTCCTTATGAATTGCAGCTTCGGGCGACACTTTGCCTCGCCACTTTTTTTCACTCACATATATGTCTACATTGTTTCTTAATAGCCAATAACAAGACAAAACAAAGCAAAACAAAACAAACAGGATACTTTTTTTAAGGAAACGTTTTGGTTACTTACATTTATGAATGAAGATGTTAACAGCAAGAAAAAAAAAAAGGCCCATTTGAAATATTGTATCACGGAGACTATACCACACTTGATTGCAAAATAATCTTGTAGCCAAGAATGTTTGTCTTTTGATACAATCTGTCTTCAATTTATTACATTTGAAAAAAAATGACTTCTTATGAACAGTATTCTGATCTAATACAAATAATTTGCAAACAGATCTACTTGACCTAATAGGTACTACCACTCTGGTTTATCTACCCAAGAATTCTGGTAATAACCTCTAGATAACCTTTACAAAGCACCATATAAACAGGTTTCGGATGCATCCTTGCTACTAACCCAGACTGCCTGAGCAGTATCTTACCATGCCACCAGACTTAGTTGGTTTTCCGTCACATCGTGAGAAAGCAGTATTTTGAAAATTAACGAACAAAAATGACCCCATACATTTCTACTCACAGCACTACAAGAAAGGAATAATATAATTATGTTTTAGTGAATGTATCTCACAAGACGATGAATTTAAATATGAAAAAAATCTAAATTCGTTTATTATCCTATTTTTGTATACATAAAGGAAGAAAGCATATAAATACATATAAATACATACAAACTTTTCGCAAAACTGAATTCAATAAATATCTAATTCTGCATTCGAACTCAGGTATTAGTATATTAGAGGCCTGGTGCCAAGTGATATTTACCCGTACCTCCCACCAGGTACGATTTGATACAAGGTCATTGTAATGTAGGGCCGCGCACGAATTGAGATCCATGCGTGGCAGGTGCAAAAAATGTTAGATCGCTTCGGTATTCTCCTATTAGGAGACCTACTGCGCCAAGCAATGAACTTAGCCTTACCAAAGCAGGTATAACGGTAAGGTTGAACGGGTTACCTTCACGTTATATTTAAAGGAAAATAAATGAATTGGAACGAGATATCAAAGGTTTTCAAGAAGGTTTAATGGAAGCCAGAATAAAGGGTACCTTTATGCTGCAAGTCTCGTTGGAAGGAAGAAATAGTTATCGAGTTGGGAAAGAATCACAGCAGCTAAATGTCGGAGTGATATATGTGTCGCTGTAGACATGGCAAATATTGAGTTGCCGATTTTAGAACAGGAGTGAATGTTCAGCTGTAGATGTGTGGTTCTGGTTGCTGTGGGAGAGAAGTAATCGCTGTCTCCTTAAAGGTTGTCCAGGAATGAAGTAGCTGAATTGTCAGAGGCGGAATTAATACGTCTAGGTTATTTGCGACTGGGAACCCCTGGGTTTTGAAGTGTAGACCCAAAGCTCTATGTATTAAACGGTACATCAGGAATGAAATATTCAGCCATGATGCGTGGTCGTGTTTTCTGTTGGAGAGAAGTATGAAGGTCTCCAGAAAAGGTTGTCCAGGAATGAAGTAGCTGAATTGTAAGAGGCGGAATTAATTCGTCTAATTCATTTTCAACTGGGAAAACCCTGAGTCCTCAAGGCTAGACCCAAGGGTCCATGAATCAGACATCTCTCCTCATGGTGGTGAGTTGCTGTTGGTAAAGGAGCGGACAGAAATACGTCCGTCCTGTCTGAAGGATTTTGAGGAAGATTTAGTTTGGCGGGCTTTCACCGAATTCGATATGTCTGGGAAAATCATCCGGGCCGAATGGGATTCGTCATCCCCATTGGGTGAAATTATATGACGAGACCAACGGTCAAAATAATTTACGCACCAAACATACAAAGTTCTTTCTGCTACACAGGTATTACCTGGAGGGACAGACCCCTGAGACCAGTCGAGTGTGAAGAAATTCTCACTAACATCCACTGGGGATGCACCTGTAAGGATGGCATATAATGTTTTCGTCTGACATGGACAACCGAAGCACAGAAGAGAACGGTGCCTAGGGTATATATCCAGTTTCGCATCAAACCAGAATGCGGCACAAGGCCATTTTAATCTGGGGAGCGTGTCTTTAATTATGATTATAATAAAACAAATCATTATACGTTAAGATAAGCTTACAAATACAACCCGTTCTGCTCAACAGTTAAATGATATTAAAAAGAAAAAAATTCCATAGAATTTGGCATATTAGAATGACAAAAACTTATTCTCAAAGTTCACTAATTTTCATGTGCCATTCAATTATAATTCATTACTATTAATATTTTATTTCACACACAACTGTGATATTTTAAAATCCTCAAATTCATAGCTTAAAAAACGGTCATAAGTGTTATGCGGAAATAGCTCCAGGCTACGTGTGTCTATTAATGCACGTCTTTGTTGCCCCCATCTAGTCCGTCAAGTGTCCCGTAGTTAAAGACCCCTTCAGGCCAATACAATATTGGGTCATTTATGTATATTAGTTGACCAATATCCCCCATTCCTTCATAAAATGAAAATTTCTAGCTTTTGTAAGTTGCTATTCACCATAGCCTTTGGGTGTTTTGCCTGCAGTGATTTTCTTCTGACGTGGTTGTCTTTCAGCCATGTCTGGTTGCTGCTGTTTGGTGTTTTCTCCACTACCATTGGTGGTGATATCTTGTTTGCAGTTTGTTTCCGTCATGATGCTGTATTTTGGTCTAGTTATGAGTCTTAGGTGTCCCCTGTTTTTCACTAGTCTCTTTCTATTTTCCAGTTCGATCATGTATCACAGGTATTCAAACTTTTCTGTGACAGTTGCCTTTTTCCAATATTGGTTCTTGCCATTTGGCTGCACAGCCACTTGGTCACCCTTTCTTAATTCTTTCAGATCCTGGGAATTTTTGTCGTAGTGTTTCTTTTGCTGTTGTTTTGCCTTTTGTATTTTTATTTTCGTTTCTTCCGCATTAAATGGAGATTGGAATTTCTTCATCGTAGCAATTCACTTTTCAATTGTCTTTCAAAGAATCTCTGCGCTGGGGACATTACTGTAGATTTTGATGGTGTGTTGGTGAATTCTAGTATGGCCAGATAAGGATCCCTGTTTTCATTGTTAAATTTTCTTATAATGTATTTTATTTGTTTTATAGCTGATTCCGCAATTCCACTGGAGTTTGGCATCTCTGGTCAGCTGGGATTCCATTTGAATTTGTATTTATGGTCCAGTTTTCTCATCATTTGGTTGTCAAATTCAGGGCCCCCCTCACTTACAACTTCTTCTGGAATGTTATATCTTATGAAGTGTTTCCTCATCAGATTGACTGCGCAACCTAATGATATTCCTTGGAGTCGATTAACCATAGTATAATTCACACAGATTAGGTATTTTTCCATCAAGAGTCATGGTATCGAGGCCAATACGTTGGAATGGGTATTCTGGCACTTTTCGTGTGATTAGTGTCTGTTTTTCGCAGAATATCTGCTACACTGGTTGCAGTTCATTTAATATTCCTGGAGTTCGCGCCTCATTCCAGGCCAGAAGATTGTGTCAAGGGCGGGTCTCATGTTGCTATCAACTGCTAAACGGCTTACGTGTGCCTTTTCCTTCATGTCATTTCTTATTGAAGTAGGTCTTTGTAAAATACCAGATCGTCTTTTGTTGACGGGTTGTCACTGAATTTTTACAGGTGCTTCAACTGATTTTTTATAGGCTTTATAACGCCAATATCAGATATGTATGTCTGTATCGTGACGGTCTTTTCTAAGTCGTAGTAAATTAATACAGGTGTGTTTGTCATAGATTTCTTTATGTTTTCAAACGATCTTTGTTGCACCTCTGCCCATTGGAAAACCTGGTCCTTCCGTGTTTATCTGTTTAAAGGTTCACATTTTGTCGTCAGTGAATGGTCAATTTTTGATAGCTATTTAACCATTCTTATGAGGTACCTTAGATGACACAAATCATGAGGTGCTGGGAATTCTGTGATTGCCTGCACTTTTTCTTCATCGGGCTTCAGGTCTGCGTTAGTCAGTATACGACCCATATAGGTAACTTTCTCTGTGAGGAATTTTCATTTGTTGAGGTTAGTTTTGATATTTCTTTCTCATCTTTACATGTATGCTCGCAAGTTTTGGTTGTGGTTATTGATGGCTTGGTCTGAGTTGTTTTCAAATCCTTCAACCAGAAAGTCATCTTGAATAATGCTGACCTCGTTTACCCCCTAGAATTGTTCGAACATTTTTGCTTGGAATGCCTTGCTGGCTGGTCTGATATCCATTAGCAGTTTTTTGTATCGATAATTGCCCTGGGGCGTTCCGAAGGCAGTCAGTTCTCTTGCCTTGTCGTTCAACTTGGAATGCTAAAATCCGCTTCAAACGCCCAATTTGCAAAATTTTATTGCTCTTTTTTTTTGCAAACCTATGTATGATGGATTCCAAGCTGGTGTACCTGGCAATTGTAGTTGTTAATCACTGCCTTGTTTAATGGTTTGGGGTCTAAACATATCCGGAACTTTTCGCTGTATTTTCTTTCGATTACATATCTGTTGAGCCATGAACTGAGTCCTTCCAGTTTCTCAATTATATTGTCCCTCATCATCTTTTCTAGTTCCTTTTTAAATTGTTTTTCCAATGCAAACGGGACACTTCTTATGGGCTGTTGTAGAGGTACTGCATCTCGCTCTATTTGGAGTGTTAATTCGATTTTAAATTCACCAACTTTCTCTTCAAAAACGTCTGGGAATTCTAGTAAAATCTCTTTGATGAAATCATCGATATCTAATTTTTTGATGTCTTTCAGGGCTTATTCTTTGAGGTCATTGCATTCTGTAGCTGAAACGGTCGAGTCAAACTGATATACGCTGAACCTCTTTTGGCAATGATTGCAGCTTAAAATCGATTGTATCTTTTCATTCATGACCATGACTGAGGCTATCACTTTTCTTTTGTTGACAGGGTTAATGAGTTCTAGCCTCATAGTTCCTTCAGTTCTAACGTTTTATCCTCCATATACTGAAATATAAAGTTTCTTTCCTTTCTTTAGTAAGTGCTCCATTTTGTTGTCTTTAACGAATGTTACGGGAATTACATTTACAGTTGCTCCAGAATCTAACATGAATCTAATTGGCTTGCCATTTAAACTTAAATTCGCGTGAACCTCATGAATTGTTTCCCTTCCAACGTGAAAACATTCATTGACATCTTGTTCCTTGCAAGTGTAAACCACTTGCAAGTGTAAACCACTTACAAATTTGTGATGTGGCAAAATGGTTCTTTCTTTTGCATTTAAAGCATTCCTGACCATAAGGTGGACAGCTTCTTATTCCTTTCACGTAGTTTCTCTGACAATACATGCAATCATATTTATTTTTATCTCTTCCAGTCGCATTGGTATCTTTCTTATATGTATCATTGTCAACATTTAATTTGTCGTATTTTTCAATTTTTTTGTGACTGGATTTTACTTTGTTCTGCAGCTCTGCATCGGACAATACACTGAGTCAGGGTTAAATCAGGTCCCCTCAGGATAATTTCTCGCCTTTTTCTATCGGGTTATCCTTTTATTATCTGTAATTTGATTATATCGTTCTCGGTAACGTTATTCCATTCACAGTCTTTAGAACTCGATTTCAAATTTAAGAAATAGTCCTCAAAGCTCTCATTTTTAATTGGTTCTTTTCGTAGGAATTTTACTCTGTCTACGGTCAATGTTTTCATCGGGTTGCAGTAGTCCTTAAATGCTTCGATAACCATTTCAAGTGTTCTTTCATCGTCATTTTCAACCGTTTTTCCTTTCGAGTTCTTGGCAGTCAGGTAAATTTGTTGACTTTTTCTTCCTAAAAAATAAGCAAACTCTTTTTCTTCTTTGCAACATTAGCAGTTTTAGCGGCAAAGTCTTTGCCATTCCCTTCGAATTTCTGAAGTTCCAAAAAAACAGGTACACTTCTTCAAGTCTCCCGTTAAAAGCTTTGTGTAAATTTTTCGCTGTCCAGTCAAAACTTTGGGGTGGGTTGATTGACATAATTTTGTAACTTTAAAAAACAAACAAACAAACAAAACAAAACAAACACAACAGAGTTGTACTCATTCAGTTTATCTTCGAGTTTGTTTCATCGGACACCATGTTATACGGAAATAGGTCCAGCCCACCTGTGTCTATTAATGTACTTGTTTATTACCCCCATCTTGTCCCGCAGTTAAAGGCTCTTTCAAGCCGATACAATATTGGGTCGCTTATGAGCCATTGGCCTATTGAGTAGAGTGTTCCTCAATGGTCCGGGAGACCGGGGTTCAATCCCATGTCGAGTCATACCAAAGACTCAAAAATAGTCCTTGATGCCGCCTTGCTTAGCACTCAGCACTAGAAGGTGAGGATCAAGGGTAAAGTGGAGCAATCCAGGGAATGGAGTAGCGCCCTCCTCTACACCTCTGTGTAATAGCTATTGAAAAGGGAGCCTTCTGGTCACACTTGACTACGGTCACCAACTTTACTTTTTTTTTTACTTATGTATATAAATCGACTAACAATAAGAACAATTTTGAATGATTTTTCTTCTCTCACATTACATTGATACGAGTTTTAGTTCTTAGTTCTTTTCTCTCAAATCATTATCTTATGAAGCCATTAGAAGGAGAAATATCATAATGAATATGTTGATACCCCACCAAGTTTGGTTTTCATGTCCTTTTTCAAGATTCCATTCTGTTGAATATAATAAATTTACTCGTCTATAAGTACGTGGGGCCTTCAATAAGTTTACAGACTTTTTTGTTCTGGCATTTAAATTTGTCGTAGACTCTTGAAAATCAGTATGTTATTGTTATACATTTTATAAGATGACTGACCAATTTTTATGATTTCAGGTTCAAATGAACAGCTACAGCAGCAATTGGAATACACCCTACTAAAGCCTGATTGTCACTTCTGGTTAATTTCAAAAATGCAATCTGGATGTGAGAACACTTTAGAAGAACGATATGCAATAAAATTCTGTTTAAACTTGGAAAAAATGTCACAGAAACGTATGGAATGCGTCAGACTGCTTTTGGACTATCTTGCATGAATCGAGCATCAGTTTTTGAGTGACATAAGAGATTCAAGGAAGGCAGGGAGTCTGGGAGGGATGATGAGAGGTGTGGGAGGAGTAAGAAAGTCAATAGACCAGAGTTGATTGGCCAAAGGGATAGGGTTAGGGTTACTATGTTGAGGTTTTAAGGGAGTTCAGGAAGAGATTCCTTGGGAAGAGACCTGCACTCTTCAAATGGGGTCAGTGGCATTTCCACCAGGACAATGCACTGGTCCACAACTCCATTCTTGTCACAGACTATTGGACCAAGATGGGCATCAGGACAGTTCGTCACCCTCCCTATTGTCCAGACCTTACTCCCTGTGACTTTTGGTTATTCCCTAAGCTCAGAAGCTGTCGTTATGAGATAATTGAGGAGATGAAAGAGGCTGTGACGAAGGTTATTGACACGCTCACACAAGAGGACTTCCATGGGGCCTTCGAGAAGTTTTTAGAACGGTACAACAAGTGCATTGCAGCCGGAGAAGATTATTTGGAAGGGGACTAGAGTTTCATGTGTGTACTATCAATAAAAGTGCCCATACGAAAAAAAAGTCTGGAAACTTATTTAATGATCCTCGTATATAATTTCTTTGTGAGTTAGTGTGTGTGTATTTGTGCTGTATACAATCAAATTTACGTGCTGTCATTTATTAGGCTGAGATTAGTTTGACAGTATGCTAGAAATATGAGGCAGTCAGTGGGATTTGAACTCACGAACAATGTTTGGCTTGTCTGATACCCCAGCAACTACAATTTAAGATGCTTCAAAGATTTAACTTTCTTTCAATTAAAAACATTAATAAACATATTGAGAATTGTCTCCCTTATTTTTTATCTAAGGGAGGCAATTAAGCCTAGTAAATACCCATGTATTACCAAATCTTGTTGAAGATTGGATTAGCATGTGGTTAGTAAGTTAATCTGTTTGAACATTATCAGTTTGGTTTATGTAAGCTAATCCTCATTGGATTATTCAAAAGAGTGATATACTGTCATTCATAGCTTTTCGTATTAAATTTTTGACCGATGTTTAGGACTTTTAAATAATTTTAATGTTTCAGTTTTTGTAGAAAAAAAGCCACACATATAAGCAGTGTTTATCCGTATATGTACATACACACACGTAGACTCACTCACACAACTACTCTCTCTCTCTTTCTCTCTATGCCCCCCCACATTGTACATAAAGGTGCAACTCCGTGGTTGAAATTCCCAATACTAGACTTGTCTCATTATTATGTTCGAAGATAACACATTGCTGGAAGATGAAATACATATATTATACTCTGATCCCAGCCTTCAAGCTGGAGATTGAAGATTTGATACGATATTTAACTACATCCACTGATGTTCAACATCAGTTTAACGTTGAGTCCCACATGTAAACGTGTGGGAAAGGATAAAAATTGTCCATACCCCGTGACTAGTGTCACATAGGTATTTCTTTATATGAAATAGAGAGATACAACTCTAATATCGGAATGTATATTTCTCTTGTTACGTTATACTTAAATACGAGAACACGGTTGAAAAAGAGGAACAGATAATATACTTTGATCAAGTTCACATGATCTAGCTTGAGGACAGGGGAGAGAAAAAATCTGATTCTTCACAGAACTCATATATTTTCCGATTCTGATATGTAGTGCAGATCCATGCTAAAATAATTCCGTTATTTATTATTATTATTATTATTATTATTATTATTATTATTATTATTATTATTATTATTATTATTATTATAACAACAACAACAACAACAACAACAATAATAATAATAATAATAATAAATGTAGGTTATGCGGTGACAGAGATGAAACCATCAATCACATAATAAGCGAATGCAGCAAATTAGCGCAGAAGAAAATATAAGACTAGACACGACTGGGTCGGCAAGGTGATACACTGGGAGATGTGCAAGAAATTTAAATTTGACCATACAAGCAAATGGTATATGCACAACCCAACACCTGTCCTAGAAAATAACACACATAAACTCCAATGGGACTTGCTGTCACGGATCACCTAATCTCGAAGACTAGACTTAATAATAATCAGCAACAACAAAAAAAAAAAAAAAAAAAAAAAGAAAAAAAAAAGAAAAAAGAAAAAGAGAAATTGCAAAATTGTCGACTTTGCTGTCCCGGCTTCCCACAGAATAAAACTGAAAGAATGTAAAAAGAAGGAAAATTGAGAAAATTGTGGAACATGAAAGTGACGATTTGTACCAATTGTGATTGGCGCTTTTGGCACAATAACTAAAGGATTATTAAAAGGCCTGGAGGATTTGGAAGTTGGCGGACGAGTAGAGACTATCCAAATGACAGCATTACTGAGAACGACCAGAATACTGAGAAGAGTCCTGGAGACTTGAAGAGACTTGCTGTCACTCAAACTTCAATGAAAAACCATCAGCTAACACTGATGTGAAAAACTCTAAAAAGAGTAAATAATAATAATAACAACAAGACACAAGAATTCCGAGAAACGGAAGACGTATCGTGGGATTCTAAATTGAAAATTCAAAATTTAAACCGGTTCTGCGATAAGAGCATTAAGCAATTTTTAAATTACTTCCTTATATATATATATATATATATATATTATATATATATATATATATATATATATATATATATTCTTTTTTTTTCTTTTTAATACCACTGATATGCATATTATGTATGTAAAAGTTTAAAAGTTCTTGTACGTACTAATGCATTTATTTTGTCTTTCCTTCCGTTGTGTTTGCAAAGCACGAATATACTAATTCCTATATTAGTTTTAGCGAGTGGAGACCCGCCTAAATATTTTCCCTACTACCAATATTTCCATTATTTATTTCTGTGTCTATAAAATAGTTGACGAGACCCTTTAATATTGAGAGGAGTTTTTATTCTTGTTCCATGGACGCCAACAATGAAAAGCTTAGTGGGTCCGTCCCCCAAACATCTATCAGCTTCATTATCTTCTATTTTCCTCGGCTTGGTTTTAGAATGTCGCTTATCATCGAAGAGCGTCAATGACAAATGGTCCTGTTTTGATTATTGCGTTCCACAAACGTTAAATTTGCATTATGATCTTTTTTTATATATATTTTTGAATATTATTGTATTTGTTTTCAGTTGGTGGGGCGCAATCGACCGGCCGTGGTGCGTGCTGTACGGTTCGTTCGGGTGTGTCCCATCATTGGATATACCGCTGGCCTGAGGAGGCCGTCCCCCCCAGGCTTTAACCCTCTTCGGAGGGGTGGAGTTTATCGCCCGGCGCCTGAGGCGCCCCGAAAAGGGGAATACCGACGGGGCTCGAGGCATTTTTGGAACAGCCTGTCGTGTTGGCTTCGGCCTTGCGACCGGACCCACCCTAAAAAACGGCCTTGTGCCATATTCTTACGCTGTGGGGCGTAGGACAAATACACCGCAGAGTTTAATGTTGCATGAATAAAACAAAAAGCCGGTCTATGTGTGTAAATGACTAAAATACAGAATCTACAAATTTAACAAATTTAATTTTTTTATCTTTACTGTAAAGTTTGTTGAAAAGATAACATTAAAGTGAAAATGTTCACCAATATTTAGATCACAAGAAAGAAGAGTTCATACCTTCAATACAGCAGCTTTGTTACACCTTAAAATCTAGATAATATATTTATATATTATCCATATATAAAAAAAACCTACCAAAATTAATCCCTGCACCCTCAATTTCCAAAGTGAAAGCTCCTAAAAGAATAAAAGAACAATTATCGAAGCACTTATTTCCTGACCTAAACTATTATCTTCCTTTCAAACAATCTTTCTAAACGAACTTAAAATATAAAACAGACCTTAATAAATAATGAGTTTCCAAACTACATTGTTGATACAGATATGAAACATTTCATTGATAAACCTGAACAACCTAACATAGACAATACCCTAACCATAAACAATCAATAAACCTTTACTACAAAAACCAATTTCATAGTAATGAACATAGTATGAACATATACTAAAAAACCTTATCCCCCCCCCAATGTTCTCCCTATCGACCCTACCTAAAAAGTAAGACTTATAATTTACTACAACAAATTTAGAACCTCCAACCTAATTATTTCTAATAACACTTTCCCCTCCACTGAACTTCTTGATAAGACAAACATCGTATACATGTTCAAATGTCCCCTGGGGAGACTGTATCTCCAAAGAAAATAATGCGTATGTTGGTCTTACCACTCCAACTCTTACTAGATATCTTACGATGCACCTTAATGATTCTAGCTCCCTAGCCTTACATCTTAAAACCCATTCCGTTCCCAATCCAAATTTCGAAAAATTCTAGTTGAAAACACCACTATAATAGCATACGAAATTAATTAAGCTACGACTACAAATCCTAGAAGACCTACATATAAAAAACAAACAAAAACCCTAAAATCAATTGAGACACTTATCAGGAAACTTGAAAGGATCTTAATAAAATTATATAGACAAAATGTGTCTTCATTATTTAACCAAATATGCTTAAATGAAAGACAGCTGCCTAATTTCACATATTTCATGATCCTGGAGCTCACCACGATATTGACACCCAAAAGTATCGATATCGTCTTGTAAAAAGATAAATTATCTACAATAAATAAAAAATAAACGCCCTAAATACTGAAGTACATAATGTTCGTAACAAATTAAAAAATTCTTTCTCAACTCAACTATTACAAACCGTAGAACGCAAACTGTCATACATAACTGAAAAAAAATCATTATCAATATAAATTCAAAATACAAAGGAAACTTAACAACCTCTTTAATGGTTCCATTCTATTTCCGATTAATGATGATAAATTCCTAAACCTCTTCGACCACAAACTGACACAACCACAGAAGGAATTCCCCAACTTGGGTCCAATCTGTCATTTTTTTAATGGATTCAACCATGTACAAAAACAAACTGAAATCGAAATCTTATATCAAAACATACTAAAACTCCAAGAACAGAACCAAGTCAAAACTAAACCCCAATTACTCGACCTTCTAAAAGCTGAAGCTACTAGATCCAACAATAAACACAAGTATTCCACCATTCCAACCCAACAACTAAAAATGCTGCCGAACAATTACATAAACATTCGGACATCATTTAAAAAAAAAAAGATAAAACCAATATTTATATTGCACTTAATAAATCTGATTATCATTTTAAACTACTGACCATCCTCAACGATAAAAACAAATTTACAAAACTGAATTATAATCCAACTAACCAACTCAAGTCTAAAATTAACAAACTCATTAATGCTAATAACGCCGACCTTTACAATATAAAAACGACCAAAAATAATTGATGATTACAACCCTGGATATATCTACAGAACTGGTAAGATAGATAAACCTGGCTATCAACTTCGACCAATAATTTCACAGGTAACAACACCTACATACCAACTTACAAAAACTATTAACAATCTAATTACCCCATACCTTTCTCTTAACTATAGCATTAAATCTACAAAAGAACTTATCGAAATCCTTAAAACCTACAAACCAAACAAAGGAATAATATCCTCTCTAGACATGGAAAATTTATTCACAAATGTTCCAGTTCTCGAAACAATCAATATAATTATAAATAATATTTACCATCATCCAATGCTCCCTCCACTCAAAATCAACTCCAATACTTTACCAAAAATACTTTTACTCTGCACTACTGAGATACCGATCCTCATCGAAATAAATTCATCCAAAGGGATGAAATAGCAATGGGGTCAGTTTTTGGACCCATTTTCAGTAATTTTTATGTGTCACCCCTTGAAAATAAGGTTTTTAATACCAGCAATAAACCTAACATTTATTTAAGGTATGCTGACGACATACGCCTTCTCACTAATAGCACTGATAAAATTAACACAGTACAAGAGAACTTTCAAAATAATTCTGTTCTCAATTTCACACGAGAAATCAATATCAACGATAAAATCCCATTTCTTGGTGTACTAATAGGCAAAAACAATATTGACCGATTTATCACCTCCACATATAAAAAACATACTAACATTAATCCCTGCACCCTCAATTTCCAAAGTATATGCTTCTGTCCTCAATAAAAGAACAATTATAAAAATACTTATTTCCAGAGCTAAGCTACTATCCTCCTCTCAAACTATCTTTCTTAACGACCTTAAAATATAAAACAGGCCCTTATCAATAACGAGTTTCCCAACTACATTGTTGATACCGAAATTAAACATTTCATTAATAAACCTGAACAACCTAACACAGACAATACCCTAAACCATAAACAATCAATAAACCTTTACTAAAAAAACCAATTTCATAGTAATTATAAGATAGATGGACATATATTAAAAAACCTTATCCCCCCAAAATGTTCTCCCTACAGATCTTACCAAACTGATCGTTTACTACAACAAATTTAGAACCTCCAACCTAATTATTTCTAATAACACTTTCCCCTCCACTGAACTTCTTGATAAGACAAACGTCGTATATATGTTCAAATGTCGATTGGGAGACTGTGCTTCCTAAGAAAATAATGCGTATGTTGGTCCATTACAACTCTTTCTAGACGGCTTACAATACACCTTAATTATTCTGGCTCCATAGCCTTACATCTTAAAACACATTCCATTCCCATATCCAAGTTTCGAAAAATTCTAGTTGAAAACATCACTATAATAGCACACGAAATTAATAAGCTACATCCACAAATTCTAGATGTCCTACGTATAAAAACAAAAAATAAAAAAGTAAAATAAAATCAATAGAATTAATTTTGAAAATAGCGATAATGTTTTGAAACGCCTTTAGTTTTATTTTTTTGATATTAAAATATTCCATATTTCTTGATAATATTCTATTTCTGTTGATAGCGTTCTGTTTTTTAAATTCATCAGCAACTTAGTTTTATCCAACTCTGCGTTTGCGTAGTTTTGTTATGTTATAAAAACCCCAAAACTTTCAAAACTCTTTAAAAACACTCTTTATATATGCAAGCAATCCCAGATGATGACCTATGAAGAGTCTGGAAGCGCTCGGGATAATTTTGGTAAATTCATCCACCAATTCCAACCTGAAACCAAGACACTTATCAGGAAACTTGAAAGGATCTTAATAAAATTATATAGACAAAATGGGTCTTTATTATTTAATCAATCATGCTTAAATGAAAGACAGCTGACTAACCACACACACACACACACACACACACACACACACACACACACACACACACACACACACACACACACACACATATATATATATATATATATATACTGTTGAAACCATGTATGTATAATTTATATAGATATATATAGTTCATATAAATCATATGATTCATGTACAATTGATTGATTTCACGGTATATAGGGTTATTTTATGCGTAGAGGACAGGGAATTGCGTGACATTGTACATTTATAATTACAGTTTTTGAGCCGTTGTTTCTAAAAATTGTTTGTTTCAAACTGAACAATTGGACCCATATATGGGGCCCTACTAGATAGGTACTATCACTCAGGGTCAGAGTGGACCTGGGAGTAATGGCGATGAAAGGGTAGTCCACATTCCTCTGAACTTTATCATTCGTAGTTTAATGTTATATTTATATATATATATATATATATATATATATATATATATATATATATATAACATTAAACTACGAATATATATATATAACCGAACACGGAAGACGGTGTTCGTCACAATGTATATATATATATATATATATATATATATATATATATATATATATATATATATATATATCTTGTGACGAAGACCGACTTTCGTGTTCGGTTATTTTTTTCTTTGGCAGTTTTTCATAAACACATTTTTTGTACTATCTTTTTTCACAAATATTTCTAGTTCTGTAAAACGCTCACAGGCGCGAGCAGACACACACACACACACACACACACACACACACACACACACACACACACACACACACACACACACACACACACACACACACACACACACACTCATTGCCTGTAATTTAATTCAATTTGAGGAGCATTATCAAGAGAATATCGGCAATCTATCACAGTGTTCTCCTGCAGAAATATCTGATGGGAACAATAAGACTATTATTTCAATGAGATAGACCAGCAAACCATTACTAGCGAGTTCGATTCTAACGAGTTGCTTCGAAAATTTCAGTCTTGTTACACAGCTAAGTTAAGCTTAACTAAATTTAATAATGAAGAACTAAACTTAGCTATTGTATTTCTTATAATAATATTTAAAAAATTAATGAAAATGATTACGAATCAATTTTAGAGTGAAATAAAATTCAATGCTGCAGTTGAAACGACTGCATATTTCCTGTTGTTGCAAGAGGTCAGGTTTTGCTTAGTTAAAAACTAAGATCCAGAATACTCATTTTTAGAGTATGTTAGTCCTCCTCAATAGTGCAAGAAAATATTCACCACTTCCATTTTATCTTTGTAAATCCATTGATAGTAAACTCATTTAATCGATCTTTATTTCTGTTATGAGTACGATCCTCACTGGGTGTTCCACATTTTTGAACTAGTGTCATACTGAATTAAATTAATTAAATATGAAATTTAGCAGAAAGGGGGGGATGATCAATCATGAATTCTCTCCCTTTATTTCCAGTCTAATCTAAGGGAGGCAACTTTCAAAAACATCAGCGAATGAAATTTTATTTTGGAAGTTTTATTTAATATATATATATATATATATATTATATATATATATATATATATATATATATATATATATATATATATATATATATATATATCAGTTGCCCATGTAGCAAGATGCCCAGTCAGCTGTGGTGGTAGAATACGCCGACTGCATCTCTTCTGAGGAGTAAGAAAAAGTGTGGGAACTGTACACACAATTTTTCGCGAGGAACTGAAGATGCGGAAGATTTGCGCGAAGTTGTCCCAAGGGTGCTCAGAGAAGATCAGAAAGGAAGGACGTTGTCATGACAGCAGGGAGACGATCACCCTCCCTATAGTCCAGACCTTGCTCCCTGTGACTTTTGGTTATTCCCTAAGCTCAAGGAAAACCTTAGAGGCTGTCGTTATGAGAAAATTGAGATGAAAGAGGTTGTGACGAAGGTCATTGATACGCTCACAAGAGGACTTCCATTGGGCCTTCCAGAAGTTGTTGGAACGGTACAATAAGTGCATTGCTGCCGGCGGAGATTACTTCGAAGGGGACTAGAGTTTCATTTGTGTACTATCAATAAAAGTGCCCCTACGAAAAAAGTCTGGAAACTTATTGAAGGCACCTCGTATATATATATATATATATATATATATATATATATATATATATATATATATATATATATATATATATATATATATATATATATATATATATCCAGTCAGCGTCCAAAGACAGTGGATGTGGATTATTCTTTTATAGAATATATGAGGAATATCATATAAATCTATGTGAGTGATCGATGTATGGCTATTGTTAATCCCCTATTCCTTCGCAGGGATATAACAAAATTCACATTCAGAGCGTATACAGTGTAATCGGACGGAAACTCGTATTAAGCGACTCGTTAAAGTATTTGGGCGTAGAAATTATAATTAAAAAGAGTCTATTTCTGTTACTAACTTCAAACTTCATCTGAATATTGTAAATTCTTAACATATACTTATTTATAAGGTAAAAAGAAATTTATTAATAAATTTCATATATAAGTAGCAAGGACAATATTTGTACACAACTCAGTTTAAATAAACAGTATTCAATATTTACCAGCTAGTCATCTATTTGCAATGACGACTGTCATATGTTTCGAATAATTTGAAGTAAGTTTCTTGTAGAAATGAACTTCAATTTTATTCCACTTCTCTAGAGAAATCATGTTAAGATTAATAAAAATTTGCGGGATTCCTTTGAAGTTGAAATTCATTCCTTAGATTTTCTATTGGATTTAGGCGAGTAACTTTGTCTCTCAAAAATCCTCATTTTCTTTGCTTTTATTTCACTGCAGTATGATCATGTTTTAAAATATGTTACCCCCACCCCCAAAACATTAAAACAACAACAACAACAACAACAACAAATAACAAAAAAACAAAAAAACAAGAAAAAAGAAAACAACCTCAATACAAAACAAAACAAAACAAAAAAAAAAAAAACAAAACCAAAAACTAAACAAAAAAGACCCACCTCAATAGTTGAAGATATTTGACTGATTAAAGAAATTTCTTCAGTATTTCGCAGTACATATCACTGTCTATTGTTCTTTTAATGATATACAGTGTACCCGTACCCTCAGAAGGAGACCCCTTTTTGAAAAAACAAAAAAAACAAAACAGAAAACAAAACAAAACAAAACAAAACAAAACAAACAATTCCCCCCCAAAAACCTACAAAAAACAAAACAAAACAAAATCAAAAACAAAAGACAAAAAAAAAAATGACCCCCAGATCATCATACTTTCACCGCTGTATCTAACTGTTGGTATGGTAGTCTGAGGTTTTCAAGAAATGTATTTTTCCAGACATGTTTTGAACTGTTTCCTCAGAAGAGTTCAATTCAATTTTATCCCATCAGACCATAATATTTGATCCCAGAAAGCCACTGGCTCCTTGAGATGAATATGAACAAAGAAAAGACAAGCCTTCACGTATGGGGTGTATGAAGAGTTTGTTCGTGGTATATGGGTTAATTGTTGGTTTTGTTGAGAAATTATGAGGTTTGTAAACAGACTCCTTTTCTCCTTCTTACCCCATTCACTTATTATCTTCTTTTTATCTGTCGATACTGTAAGAGAATTAAAGACGCAAGGAAAAAGATAAGGATACGCAAACTTTATTTTAGGGTTTATGATTATTCTGTGGCGTTGAATGTTTTCCTAAACCAGTAGAAATAGTCGCGTTTCCCCAAAACAAGGTATATTATTGAATCATCTTCAGTAATTACAAGTTCGATGATATATTTAACAGAAGATGCTACTAGTAGGAGAGACACAGCGCACTGCTAAGTTCAGGACTCAACAGGCACGTGCTCTCCCCACCAGAAGCATAGAGAAAAAAGGTCTTTCAGTCGAGGTGGTAAATGACGAGGAAGAATTTCTCTTTGACTCCAGGATGCACCTCTTTTTACGCATGTGCTGATTTTGCTTCCTGTCAGACGCCTCTTAAGAAACTGTTACTTTTTGAATTTATTTATCTGTTTTATTAAAAAAATCTTTTAAATCCCCACGCTCATAATTGGGGTTAAGAAAAGGTTTCTTTGAAATGTGAGAATGCAGTTCTACACAATAGAATGGTCCCAGCTTCTTGTAGATACTTTTGGAGTCCTCCCTGATTAGTGAATAGGTTTCAAATTACTTCCCACTAAGAGATGTAGCTTCTCCTTCACTTAATTTATGAGGATGTCCTGTTAAAAGCAGATCTGTAGTCACGTCGTATTGCTTTTATTTCGAAATGTGACTTGGAAGTCTTTTAATATCCCATTCCATGAATGTGATAATCAATTATCACTCTACCAGATTAAATGTTTTTTAATATCCCATTTCATGATTGTGATAATCAATTATCACTCTACCAGATTAAAAACAAAATTTAAATTTGAAAAATGTCAGTCTTGAATTTTTTTTTTGTTTCGGTTGAAAGGTAATAATCGAAATTATAGAAAAAAAAACAGCAAATAAAGAAAGAAGGAAAGAAATATATAAATAAATAAAGACGGAAAGAAAGAAAGAAAGAAAGAATTTAAGAAATCAAGAAAGAAAGAAAGAAAGAAACAAAGAAAAAATAAATAAAGAAAGAAAGAAAGTAAAAAAGAAGAAAAGAAAGAAAGAAAGAAAGAATGAAAGACGGCAAGGAGGAAAGAAATAATCAAAGAAATAATTAAAGAAAGAAATAATTAAATAAATAAATAAATAAATAAAGAAATTAATAAATAAGCAAACAAATAAAGAAAGAAAAAAAAAAGAAAGAAAGAAGGAAATTAATAAATATATAAATGTATAAAGAAAGAAAGAAAGAAGGAAGGAAATAAAGAAAGAAGGAAATAAAGAAGGAAAGAACGAAAGAAGGAAATAAGGAAAGAAATAATTTAGTAAATAAATAAATAAATTAAGAATGTAAATGAATGAATGAATGAAAAACGTCCTACCTTAAACTTTTGGTGGTGACAGAACAAACAATATTCATACAAGAAGCAATAACAAACGAGACATCGTTATGGTTTTAGAACACGGTAACTAATCAATTTATTTAGCATGACTTTCTTACAAGAACTGAGAAAAAAGGGATGAGCTGATTAATAAAAGGTTTCATGTGCCCTTAAGCTGTTCTAAATCAAAGGGAGATAAATAATTCCTTATTTAATTATTTTGTTTTATTTTAAATATTATCTACAAAGAGTGCAATTTTCAACATTTACAAAAAAAAAAAAAAATGGTTACAGGTAAACAAATCTTTATATGAAAATGGTTTCGGTTCTTAGATTGTTTCTTCCAAAACTTTTATACCAATATAAACATTTCTTCTTGCTAATGAAACAAAGAATTTAACGATAAAATCGAAATTCGCACCCGTTTGCGGATATTTTTATCAGGTGTTAAAACAATTCCGAAAGTCAGCGGTCATATGATTTTTAATGTGTCTATTTTTGTATTAAAAATTTCTTTCAAGTGTAATTTTTTCTACTCTATATGAAAATAACCGACTTTACAATCATCAGTTTAAAAGTCGAAGCGAGTAAAAAAAGCACTAGAGAGAGGTTCATATTCAAACCAATGCAAAATGTTAAACTGGACCTAATCGAACCAACCCCAAATTAGAACAAACTTTCCTTTTCACTTGTTTTTTTTTTTCGAGTAAGAAATTACAAAGGAAGGGATATCCCTGCTGTTATGGCTAACGAACAGGACTGCGACATAGTAGTAAACGAGTTCGAATTCCACCCGAACTATTACATTCGCTTTCGGACTAATGTTCCTTGGAAAAGGTACAAACTCCTTTTCCTTCCTGCTATGGATTAAATAGTACCACTTCTACCATTCTACTAGAACGCCTTTGACATCAAATAACACATGAAGGTTGATAAGCCATTGAACAAAGAAACTAAACCAAATCAAACATTTAGAAATAAATCAAATTTTGGTATTAAAGAACACATAAGGGTTTGATATGCCATTAAACAAAGAAACCAAACCAAACCAAACCAAACCAAAAATTACTAAAGGAAAAAAAAACAAAACAAAAAAAAACGTAATTTCTCTTCAGAGCAGATTAGAGCAAATAGGAAAACACAATTCATACAAAAAACAATAAGACAAATTAGCTAAACTGAATCTTAAACAAAGAATATTTGATAAATTCTTTAAAATGTCACTCAATTTAAAAAAAAAAATTCTCTATAAAATAATGAACTCCTTCAAATTAACAACATTTATTTTTCATCGGTGTAAGAGATTAATGCAGATTTATGCAAATCCAATATCACCTGATCTACTAAATGAATTCGAATGTCGATAAGAATCTGTTTTTCAGTTTTGATGTGGTTTAATTCGCAATAAAAAATGAGTTTATCAATTTTTACGTAATTAACTCTCTTAAAAAACGACGTCCCCTTGGGTTTGCTTAAAACGTGTTTATTGGTTTAGGAAGGAGTTTAATTTTGGGAAGTAAATATCCCAACTGAAAAAACTTTAAACCCGGTTTAGGGATGATTTAAGAAAATAATGATGTCACCTTGGGATTACTTAAAACGGCTTCATTGGTATAGGAAGTAGTTTGATTTCGAGAAGTGAAAATTAAAAAATCTTGGCTGAAAATAGTTTAATCCCTGTTTAGGGATGACTCTAACAAAAAATGACGTCACCTTGGGATTACTTAAAACGTTTTTATTGGTTGTTTAATTTTGGGAAGTAAATATATTGGCTGAAAATAGTCTAATCCATGTTTAGGAATGATTCTAACAAAAGAATCACGTCACGTTGGGATTGCTTAAAACGTTTTTATTCGTATAGGAAGTTTTTGGATTTTTGGTTGAAAATAGTTTAAGAATGACTCTAAGAAGTGTAAGTTTTGCTTCCAAAATTGGCGCCTGGATGTCCGTAATTTCCGTTCTATTTTTAAACTCAGGGCAAGGTTTATTTTCATTAACCTGATTTACAATTTCTTTAAAGACAAGACAGCTCTAACACTCCAGATTTTGAATTAGATTAAGCTAAGCTGAAAAAAATCTTTGAATAATTGTTTTCACCTTTTTAATTTGGATTGTAAAATACGCTGATTGCAACTCTCGACATGGCCACCTGCAATGCTTAAGGATGGGATACTAGTAACTGAGCGGTCCGGGACTCGAATCCTAAAGTGGTCATGTGACTTGTAACACTCTACTTCGACCCTAACTTGGTCTACATGAGCGAGCAGAGATGTTCGTTCGGTCAGTCGGCTGGTCTTGTCAAGCCCGTATGTTAGAAATTGTTCTAGTAGCAAACAAACGCTAAAAACCTGTTATCTTAAAGTTGTTTGAAAACGGTGGCTGAGGGTCAATCGCATTCAGAGAAACAAGACTTTGATCTTTGTTCAACTTAAAAGTTCTAGGTTTTGGTTACAAAATGTCTGAAATTAGCTAGGGCTCGAAATCACCCTTTCAATATGAATATAATGGCCGATGTATTCCTGTCTCCACCAAGGTGATTGGGTATCCCTTTCGCAAATTCCTAACAGAAGTTGGACTCCGAGGTAGATGATGGAGCACAGGACTAGCGCGAAAACACACACACACACACACACACACACACACACACACACACACACACACACACACACACACACACACACACACACAAGCAAAAACAAAAACAAAAACAAAACAAAAAAAGCATAAACAACAAACAATTCAAACAAAAAACAATAAACAAATAACAAATAATACATATGGAAAATTCAAACAAAAAAGTTATGAGACCCCATGTCGTAATGCGTAAATTGCTGGACTGCAGCCTCGAAGTAAGCAAGTTCGAACTCCAGTCGAGCTATTAAGTTCCCTTTCAGTCTAATAACATTGGGAAAAATATGAACCCCCTTATTCTCCCCAGTTATAGGTTAAATTTTAAAACTACTGTTCTTTGTCATTAAATAACCCACAAAGGTTGATATGACATTAAACAAAGAAAACGAAATCGAAACGACCAAAAAGCTCAAATGAAATTTCTCTAAATCCAATTCAGAAAATTAAATAACTTAATTCACAGTATTTGTTGGAATAGAATCACTGGAAGAAAACCCTTTAACCAAATTGTCAACTTTCTTAATAGAAAAAATAATTCCTGCTGAGCAAACTCTCGAATTACGGAAAAAAATAGAAGCGGTAATCTTCTTGGCTCGTCCTCCAAACTACACCCAGTATCCACTGAGAACTGATGTTAATAGGTTCGTGCTGATCAGTCAACACTGGCACATCCACATGTCGGGGTTCATGCACGAACGTCGCTTATGAATTCGTCCTTGCTTCTCCAGCAGTGCCTCGAATACCTTTTTCGTTTTACCTGAATGAATTTTGAGATAGGGAGTAAGTGACCGTACACCTGTTTTGATTTGGTTTGGTTGGGTTTTATAGCATATCAACATTGTAGGTTAATTAATGCTAAATCCCCTTTATACATATATATTAAATATATATGATTTGGTTTGGTTTGGTTTTATGGCATCAACTATTGTAGGTTATTTAATGCCAAATCCTCTTTATACATATATATTAAAGATATATGATTTGGTTTGGGTTGGGTTTTATGGCATCCAGTATTGTAGGTTATTTAATGCAAAATCCTCTTTATACATATATATTAAATATATATGATTTGATTTGGTTAGGTTTTATGGCATATCAACCATTGTAGGTTATTAAATGCCGAATCCTCTTTATACATATATATTAAATATATGTAATTTGGTTTGGTTTGGTTTTATGGCATATCAACCATTGTAGGTTATTTAATGCCAGATCCTCTTTCTACACATATATCAAATATATAATTTAGTTTGGTTGGGTTTTCTGGCATATCAACCATTGTAAGTTATTTAATGCCAAATCCTCTTTATAAATATTATATATGATTTATAAACGCATAGTTTGTAGATAACATTTTTAATCGTGCCAGAGCTCATTTGTTTACACATAGTTAAATGGTTATATTATGATTTGTAAGTCAATTGTTTGGAGGTAATCTTATTTTAAAATGATTCAGAGCTAATTTGTTTGTACACAACTATTACAATTATTTGCACACAGTTAAATGGTTCTAAGTAATAAAACATGAATGGTTAATAATTTGTTTGAACTCACCCAAATGATTTCAAATATTGCTGTCTAACATAAATAGTTTTATTTGCACACAGTTAAATGGATTCAAGTATTGCTATGTAACACTAACAATTTAATTTAACATCAGTCTTTTGTTTGCACACAGTTAAATGGATTCAAGTATTGCTATGTAACACTAACAATTTAATTTAACATCAGTCTTTTGTTTGCACACAGTTAAATGGTTCCAAGTATTGCTATGTAACACTAACAATTTAATTTAACATCAGTCATTTGTTTGCACACAGTTAAATGGTTTCAAGTATTGCTATGTAACACTAACAATTTAATTTAACATCAGTCATTTGTTTGCACACAGTTAAATGGCTTCAAGTATTGCTATGTAACACTAACAATTTAATTTAACATCAGTCTTTTGTTTGCACACAGTTAAATGGTTTCAAGTATTGCTATGTAACACTAACAATTTAATTTAACATCAGTCTTTTGTTTGCACACAGTTAAATGGTTTCAAGTATTGCTATGTAACACTAACAATTTAATTTAACATCAGTCATTTGTTTGCACACAGTTAAATGGTTTCAAGTATTGCTATGTAACACTAACAATTTAATTTAACATCAGTCATTTGTTTGCACACAGTTAAATGGCTTCAAGTATTGCTATGTAACACTAACAATTTAATTTAACATCAGTCTTTTGTTTGCACACAGTTAAATGGTTTCAAGTATTGCTAAGTAACACTAACAATTTAATTTAACATCAGTCATTTGTTTGCACACAGTTAAATGGATTCAAGTATTGCTATGTAACACTAACAATTTAATTTAACATCAGTCTTTTGTTTGCACACAGTTAAATGGTTTCAAGTATTGCTATGTAACACTAACAATTTAATTTAACATCAGTCATTTGTTTGCACACAGTTAAATGGCTTCAAGTATTGCTATGTAACACTAACAATTTAATTTAGGCTCCCAGTCAAAGAGTTTCAAGTATTGTATCATATATTAAGTATTAACACTATTAATTCTAGTCAACATTACTCATTCATTTGCACAGTTAAATGATTCCAAGTATTGCTATGTATCATTCACAATTCAATTAAACATCAATCATTTGTTTACACATATTGAAAGGGTCACATAGTTCTATTTCTAACAATTCGATTTAACGTAAATCATTTGTTTGAGGACAGTTTAAATGTCAAACTGTTCTATTTGACCCATAGATAGGATCCTGTCAGGGGCTACCACTCCGAGACAGGATGGACCTGGGAGCCCTGACAATGAGTACTCCATATTCACTAAAGCTTCTGGGTTGGAGCCTCGCCAGCAGATTGTTTAATGTCATATCAGGACACTCATTGGGGGTGGGATCTTACATGCAGTCTGTGTATTCTACAGCTCCAGCCGATTGGGTTTGTTGCTGTTTTGAGGGATGTTGCTTCCAGGATTTGTTCAACCCAGCCTGTAGCATTATTGCGTAGTTTCCCTGTAGCTTTTTCTCCATGCATTATGTTTGTGCCCATGTGGTGCACCCATACAGTAATACTGACAAAATCATAGCTTGGAAGAAATCCGGTTTTGTTTTATCGGATAGATCATATTTCCATATGATTGATAACCGGTCATTTGCAGTCCACGCTTCACTTGGCGTATATTGACATCATTTTCAGTAGATGGAATATTGCTGCCGAAGATAGGAATTTGAGTACAAATATTAGAGGCCAGCCACTTAAAGTAGAAATTGTTCCTTTTCGTTTTAAACACATGAAATATGTTTTTTTTGTGTTCACGTAGAGGCTAATGCCTCCTGCTTCTTGCTCCAGTATACACAGCAGGGATTCAGCTTGGGCTGGTATATCTGCAAGAAGCGCGCGATCATCTGCGTAGTCTGCGTTTGTTATAGTTTCTGCAGGATATTGTCCGCTTTGTGACTTTTTAATGTAAAATCATTTTCTTTTATTAGATCTATTGACATTCGAAGTATATAGTCTTGGTAGATTATAAACAAATACGGTGATAATATATCTCGTTGCAAAACTTCCGCAACAATGTCAAGGAAGTCGGTGTCGCCATTAGGTGAGCGAAACATTGCTTTCGTATTTTTGTAGCGTATCATAATGGCTGTAAGAGATTTTTTTAGAGAGATAATATGCTTGTAGTATTTGCTCCATCTTTTCTCTGTGTATGGAATCAAATGCATTGGAGAAATTTACGAAAAACAGTGTTGAATTGAGATCTTTTTGCATGTACTCCTTAAAATATTCGGTGGATTGTCAGGATCAGTGAAGTTGTGTGGATCGATTTATCCAAAAACAGTTTTGAATTTTCCAGATAATTTTCTCGATTTCAGGTTGGATATGGTTGAGAAGTATGGCATTATAATCATTAGCAGTTATAGCAGTAAGGATTATGCCTCTGTAGTTCTTAGTGATTCCGAGGTCGAATTTCTTTTGTTTTTCTTCGGTTTCGCAGGACCATATTTCAAACTTTATAATTTATATTTTTAGGCGAACATCGTAACGCGAATTAAGATCTGTAAGTTTACAAGTGAAAGTATTAAGTTTTAATTTGATATAAGAACAATTCCTTTTTATTTCATTCGAGCTTTGTGGAATGATTTTAGTCCTTATTAAAAAAAAAAAAATAGCAATCAATTTAATTATTGCACTTTTCTTTTGGATTTGAACTATAATATTTATTCTTCGTAGGTTAATTTCTTGAGTTGTGATAGAGCATTGAAATATTTGGAAAATATAGATAACAAAACTTTGTATTTGTTAGTAGAACTATGGTTTTGAACATTAAAATGCATACACAATATTTACACAAGAATAGTAAAGCTTTTACCACTAAATAGAAAATTTCTCCAGACCTGTTGCCTTTTTATAGCAGTGAATGTTTCGGGGGTGGGTAGCTGTTTTTATCTTCTCTAAAAAACGTATTCATTACTCAGGTTAAGGTGAGGTTATGTTTTTCTTTTTTCTTTTTGCCTTTTAATCCTATAAATAATATTCACCCTTCGTAGGTTTATTTCTTGGATAATTATTAAACATTAAAGAACAACAACAAAACCAAAAAAAAAAAAAAAAAAACATGCCGAAAATCTAATTGAAATGAAAATTTTACACAACTTTAAAAAGGGCAAAACTTACCTGCATGAAAACTGATAACTACTCAAAGGGAGTTATCAGAAACAGGGAGTATTCCTTAGATATATCAGAGGAAATAAAAACAGCTTTGTGGAAACCAAGGGATCATGTATTATAAAAGGATAACCATTAGAAAGGATGGAGAGGAAATACAAACTCACTCATATTTAGACATTTAACAAACCCATAATTCTATAATAAGGAAGGGAAAATTGGTTGCTGCTTCGAAAGAGTAGAACAATAACTTCCTGCACTCTCAAGGAGTTTTAAATGTCAAAAATATGGACACCACGAGGAGAGCTTCAGAGGACGTCCGACATATGGAAAGTGTGACCAAAAAGACTGAGATTACACGAAAGAAGATTATCCTAACGAAATCAAATGCGCAAACCGTCAATAGAACCATCCCGCATTTTCAAGAACTTGCAATGTATACTAGAGTGAGAGGGAAATCATGGAGGTGAAGTATAGAAGGAATATAACATTTCTAGAAGGAAGGAAAATAGCGGAAACCAACCTGAAAGATTACATCAATGCCAGTGTAGCACAGAGAGTAAGTCCAATCAGCAATAACAATTAATACAGCGTTCTCATTAAAAAACTACTGCAACTAGGGCCAAATGATTGGTCAAAATTTCAAGAACAGTAAAAAACAAACAAACTATTTCCAGTTGAAATCTGTCAAACAGAAACACAAACATAGATTAAACAAAAAGAACTTACTGCAAACATCCATACGACTGTCAAAAAATATCAACAGATTATTTTTACTCAGAATATTGACTTCATCTTTATTGTTATAATCACAACGTTTCGGCCGATATAGCAATAAAGATCCGAATGTTCTAAGAAATGATAATTTACGGGTTTTTTTATTAGCCCCGAAAAGCCCGATTTATTCTTACGTTTTTTAAAAGAATAAACCGTACTTCAACAGCAGTAGGGAAATTGGTGAGAGCTTTTGAAGAAAGGAGACGAACGACTTTTAGTGCAACAAAATTTATATACAACAACAACAACAACAGCAGCAGCAACAACAACAATAAACAGGGTTTTACACCAAATGGAACAAACAACGAATATGTAAGAGTTCAAAAAAGAGTTCAAGGTTCCGATAGGTGGTAGGGTTTTGTAAGGTTTGTAAGGTTTAGTTGTAAGGTTGTTATAAGGTAAAGTTATAAGGTAAAGGTTTAAGGTAAGGTAAGGTAAGGTTAGGTAAGGTTATGTGAAGGTTTGGTAAGGTTAGGTCGGTTATGTGAAGGTAAGGTAAGGTTTGCAGGTAAAATGCCTGCTGGAACTTAGCTGTGTGTCCTGTTCCTTTTAACTCAGCACGTGCGTTCGTCGTTCTTGGCTCCTGGCTGGTGGAAGAAGGTACCAAATACGTTTGCCGTCAAGGGCTGCTACGAATGGACCTGTTGCTAACAGCGGTGGGAGTGGCAAAAAGAGGAAGAATCTCCAGTTGAGCTCTTTTTTATAATGGACGCCACGTGACCCCAAGGGGCTGCTGATATTCGGTGAAACAGGATCACCAGAACCTTAACAAAATTTCTACAAAATATCAAGCTTTATCTCAGACAAATGATATGTACAGATTGTTTCAAAACACAATAAAACCAACACTCTAAATGGATCCGAGAGTATAGCAAGTATGGATATTGAAAGTGATAATATAATTGCAAAGCTCAAGTTAGTGAATGTATATAAAAAACATAGGACGTGTCTGTGAGAAAATGTTGTCTGATAACTTTTGCTTCGTACTCAATCAAGTTAAACAATTCGCTTTCAAATCATATAAAAACAAAGTCCATACGAAAATAACAACAAAAACAAAAAGATTTTGCATTAAAAAACCCACAAAAGTTGATATACCATTAAACAATAAATAACCAATCACCCCAACAACTCACATATAAATCATATAAAAAAGATTTAGCATTAAATAACCCAGAGAGTTTGATATGACATTAAACAAAATAAGCAAACCAAATAATTGTTTAAATATCATTAACAAACATTACAAATTCCTTTAAGATTTTTTGCGTGAAGTAGCTAACGTGCTGGAGTGCGAGATCCTAGTAAGCGAGTTCGAATCCCAGTCGTGCTATTACGTTCACTTTCGGATTAATACCCTTTTGGAAAGGTATTACCCCTCTTATCTATACCCTTGGGAAAGGTATGAATCCAATTATTCTCCCTCCAGCTATGGGTAAATAGTAGGGCAGACTAGGTTCTTCAGCCTTGGTGAGGCAACTAGTCTAAGAGAAGGAAAACTCTGAATTCAAACCTGTTAAACTCCGCTTAAAAAAATTGACCTTGTGTCATATCCTGCCCGAGCGGAGGGGTTGGTAAATAGGATTAACCCTCTTATCTATCAGCTATGGGTTAAATAATACCATTCTTCGACAAGGATAGGTTTAACATTAAATAACCCACAAAAGTTGATATGTCATTAAACAAAAAAACAAAAAAAGAAACAAAAAAAAACCCCAAAACAAACCAATTAAGATTTGGACGTTTCTTTTCGTAAATTTTACTCTTTTTTGAGATGACAGCGATTTGATGAATGAAATCCAGTCCGACCGTATTTAGTCGTTGATTGGCTTCCTGATGAACGAATAAATGGTTGTCAAAGCAGTAAATAAGGGAAGACAGCGGGGAAGAGAAATAGAATATTGGGGTCAAGGGTGAAAGGAAAGTGAAGTCTAGTTTTCCAGTGATTCTTAACAACGACTACGAAGACACTTCAACATTTTTTACTGTTATTTTGTTTATTCGAATGCTATTAAGATAGTTTTCTTTTCGGTGTCTTTAAGAAAATGAAACACGTCAGAGAAAGATAATATATATATATATATGATGGACTATTCCGTCAATCTCGACCTACGAGGGCCAAACAGATCAATTAAAGATGTAAACCGTTAGACTACTTACACAAATGATTTGATGATTTGTTTATATTAGTGAAGGATTGCATATATATATATATATATATATATATATATATATATATATATATAAAATTTTCTTTTTTTGTTGTCGGTTCCAAGAGAGAAAAATATTTAAAAACGAATTGGTCCACAAAGAGATTTGTATTTTTTAAAGATCTGTTCATCTATTTCGTTCTTGCCCCATTCACGTGGCCTTGTGCCATATATGTTCTCTGATGAAAGCATCAAACAGGAAACATACACGAAAGTAAGAACGATATATATATATATATATATATATATATATATATATATATATATATATATATATATATATATTTGGCGGCTAGGTGAGTGTGTACGTATATGTGTGTGTATATATGTGTGTGTATATATGTGTGTGTATCTGTTCAGAAATAAGTACACATCAACCACTTATTTAAGTTGATTTTCTTCTGAATAAAAGATACCAGGATTAAAAAAAAACTATTTCTAGTTTGACAATAAACAAATAATATAGATATTATAAGGTATCATTTATCACTAAACTATTGAAATTCAGTGACCAAAAATATATGAAGAAGTCCAAGAATAAGTACACTTAACCAGAAGTCATTACTGTTAAAATACATGCATAATTATATAAGTAAATATGAAAAGACAATATATTCAAAGATTGAATTATTTATATAAGGATAATATGCCAACGTTAGATGTTTCATTTTTTTTTAAGCCATCTTCAAAGTGATGTTATTATGTGATGTTGTTTCATCTACAAAATCGACCTGAAAATGGTTTAATAAAAAACGAAAGGTTTAACGTGGGCATATTACCTATGTATGAATAAATACGTCATTCGAATATATTGTTTTTTCATATTTATATATCGATGGATTTGTAACCATTTTTCTCCAGTATAATGATAAAATCACACACATACACATTTTCTTTTTATATTCATAAACGAAATAAATTTTTACGACAGATAGACTGCTGTCCTTACATATTATGTTTTATGTCTCTCACAAGAAGAAGTTTGGTTCAGGTTTCTTTGTTTAATGGAATATCAACTTTTGTAGGTTATTTAATGCCAAAGCCATTCTCCCAGAAGAACAGTAGTGGTACTATTTAGCACATAGCTGGGAAGATAATGCGGTACATACATTTCCCAATGGTATTTGTCTGAAAGTGAACGTAATAGCGCGACTGGAGTTCGAACTCGCTTACTACGATTCCGACGTCCATCGATTTTAACCATTATACCACGAGGACACCTCCTCCCTCAAGAGTATTTTCATAGAATGTTTTATTACATCTTGCAATTCCTTATATAAAGTAACGCATAATTCAATTTAAATAGATATACAGGTGTTACGTGAATTTAGGAAATTATGTGAGACAAATTCGTAACAAAAAATAGAAGAGGATTCTTCTGGGCAATGTGATAAAAAGTTTATGCTGAAATTAAATAGAACAAGAACAATAAATAACAGGAAGTTGAGTAGAAACAGACGTTATCTTTAATACATTATTTTTTGGCAGTAAGGAATAATTTATAAAACATATTTTTGCGTTACTATGAATTTTGTATGTGCGCAATATACATAAATATTTTTTCGTATTCTTTGTAAGTTTCGTATTTGCTTGTTAGTCCTAAATTCTTTTGAGGACAAAACTTGATTATCTTCGTGCAATTTGGAACTGATGTTTTTTTTATTCAACCTGAACTATCTAATGTCAGTCTTCTTCGACTACTGGACTGTTACGGACTTGTGGAAAGAAATAAGTTGATATTCGGACGCATTAGTTTTTAGCAGCAAAATAGAGAACATTTTTTGGGAGGCAATTATGATACATGCGGGTTAAGTTCTATTTTTTAGATTAGGTACAGAGACATAGACGTAATATCACAATTTTACACAAATAGTTCGATTAAATACCATTTATTTTCTGACTTGCAATTTAAATCAAAAAGGCATACAAGTTAAATATGACTCCCTTATACTCTTTCATAACATTGATGTACTCTCTTTAGCAAAGACTTGAGAATTGCGTTTGACTTTTGAACACACTCTAATGAAGTAAACGTAAAATAAAATTTCCAATACAGTTTATTTAGAAACTCCTACAAATGAAAAATATGCAATGGAAATAAATGAATGCTTTTGTTAAAATTGAAGCCTTTCTGCTCATTCTTTGCCTTGGTCCAATGCCCTTGAAGATATAACTACGATATGCAGCCAACTGGAAGTCTTTCTACTCACATTGCCTCAGTCCTATACACTAGACCGAATGAATAGGATTTACAATTTATTTAAGGTCTTTCTGCTGTCTCTTTGCCTTGTTCCTATACACTGGACGATATGTCTCGGATTTACTGCTAATTTGAAGCGTTTATACTCATATTTTTCCTTTGGTCTATCCACTAGACGATAAGACTTGGATTTACCACCCATTTGAAAATTTTCTGCTCACTCTTTGCTTTGTCCTAACCACTAAACAATATGCTGAGGATTTATGCATAATTTGAAGTCTTTTTGCTTACTCCTTGCTTTTGTCATATACCCCAGACGATATGCCTAGGACTTACGACTAATTTGAGGCTTTTCTGCTCACTCTTTTCTTTTGTCCTATCCACTAGAATATATGACAAAAATTTACAAACAATTTGAAAATTTCCAATCACTTTTTGGCTTTGTCCAATAAGCTACACGATATGCCAATGATTTATGACCCATTTGAAGATGTTTTAGTCGCTCTTTGTTTTTGATCTATACTCTAGACGATATACAATCAATTTTGATTTACAATCAATTTAAAGCCTTTCAGTTCATTCTTTGTCTCTGTCCTATCCACCATTTGATATGCCTAGGACATACATCTAATTTGATGGAGTTCTCCTCTCGCTTTGACTTGTATTTAAACTTGATGACATGTCAAGGATTTACAACTAATTGGAAAATTTTCTGCGCGATCTTTGCCTTTGTTTCATCTGCCAGACGATATACCAATGACTGGCAACCAATCTGAAGCCATTATAAGCACTCTTTGCATTGGTACTATCCAGTAGACTTTCAGCCAACACTTTACTTTGGTTTTATTCTATCCAGTAGACAATATTCCTAAGATTTATGACATTTTTGTTGTCATTCTGCCCCATCTTAGCCTTTGCCCTAACTACTAGACGATATGCCAAGGATTTACAACGATTTTGAAGCATTTTTGCTTAATCTTTGTCTTGGTCATATTAAGAAGACCTTATGACTAGGATTACAACCAATTTTTAGTCATTCTGGTTACTCGTTGTATTGTTACTACCCCTGGACGATATGCCTAAGATTTACAACCAGTTTGAAGCTATTTTGCTCACTCTTTGCTTTTGTCCTATCTACAAAACGATATAACTTGGATTTACAAATTATTTGAAGCCGTTTGCTTGATCATTACCTCATTCCTATCCATTAGACGCTATGCGTAGGAGTTACGACCATTTTGAAGCTTTTATACTAGCTCTTTGCCTTTGTCCTATCCACTAGACGATATGCCAAGGACTTAAAACCAATTTGAAGCCTTCGTTCTCACTCTTTGGATTTGTCCTATCCACTAGACGATATGCCTAGGACTTACAACCAATTTGAAGCCTTCCTTCTCACTCTTTGGCTTTGTCCTATCTACTTGACGATATTAGCAAGGACCTACAACCGATTTGAAGCAATCCTTCTCATTCGTTGCCTTTGGTCTATTCACTGGACGATATACCAAGGACATACAACCAATTTGAAGCCTTCGTTCTCACTCTTTGGATTTGTCCTATCCACTAGACGATATGCTAAGGACTTACAACAAATTTTAAGCAATCCTTCTTATTGTTTGCCTTTTGCCTATTCACTGGACGATATGCCAATGACATACAACCAATTTGAAGCCCTCCTCCTCACTCTTTGGCTTTGTCCTATCTACTAGACGATATGCCTAGAACTTACAACCAATTTTAAGCAATCCTTCTTATTGTTTGCCTTTTGCCTATTCACTGGACGATATGCCAATGACATACAACCAATTTGAAGCCCTCCTTCTCACTCTTTGGCTTTGTCCTATCCACTAGACGATATGCCTAGGACTTACAACCAATTTGAAGCCTTCCTTTTCTCTCTTTGCTTTTGTCCTATCCACTAGACGATATGCTAAGGACTTACAACAAATTTGAAGCCTTCCTTATTACTCTTTGGCTTTGTCCTATCAACAGTTCGATATTCCAAGGACCTACAACCAATTTGAAGCCTTCCTTCTCACTCTTTGCTTTTGTCCTATTTACTGGACGATATGCCAAGGACTTACAACCAATTTGAAGCCTTCCTTCTCACTCTTTGCTTTTGTCCTATTTACTGGACGATATGCCAAGGACTTACAACCAATTTGAAGCCTTCCTTTTCACTCTTTGGCTTTGTCCTATCAACAGTTCGATATTCCAAGGACCTACAACCAATTCGAAGCCTTCCTTCTCACTCTTTGCTTTTGTCCTATTTACTGGACGATATGCATAGGACTTACAACCAATTTGAAGCCTTCCTTTTCACTCTTTGGCTTTGTCCTATCTCCTTGACGATATTACCAAGGACCTACAACCAATTTGAAGCAATCCTTCTCATTCTTTGCCTTTGGCCTATTCACTGGACGATATGCCAAGGACATACAACCAATTTGAAGCCTCCCTTCTCACTCTTTGCTTTGGTCCTATCCACTAGACGTTATGCCAAGGACTTACTTCGTCTTATTTACTAGACAATATGCCAAGGACTTACAACCAATTTGAAGGTATTCTTCTCATTCGTTGCTTTTGTCCTATCCACTAGACAATATGACAAGGTTTTATATACCAGAAAATACATGTGATAAAATGATGCCTAGACGTTTAGAATTCCTCTTGACCCATCAGTACTAAGTCAGACCACCACAAAAAAAAAAAAAAAGAAGACAAAAAAACCCAAATCCAAAAACAGACAAGAAAACCTCCTTCAAACAAAAATTGACAAAAAAACAAATAAACAAAAAAACAAAATAAAAAACAATTAACACTAAAACAAAGCAATAAAGGCCAATGAATAAATAAATAGAATAAAATGGAACCATCCTCCTTTTTTAAGCAGTTTTGTTTTTGCGAAATTTGTTGTTTGGAAACACTATCCATGAAAATCAAGCTCTGTTTGATTTTTTTGTTTTTGAAACTGATAATTTAAGAAAATTAATGTGTAAGAATCGAAGACATTAAATTTGAATAGGACAATCTTGAAGAAAATTAACATTTCATCGAGTGTGTATTTTTGCCTTTTTGAATACACCTCATATGTACGAGAGGTACTAAAAAATTTTTGGCCAACCCAAAAGTTCTTATCCTTTTTTATCTTAAAATTTCGTTAAATTTTTCTTTTGAAGTATTTACGAAACTTGAGAAACGATGTAGTAAGTTGGACCGTGGGATGGATATATCGAATATCACGTACGTTTTATGAATCTAGGTTATTCGTTTCTTGGTTGAATCAAGTCTTTTCAGTACCCCATCGCATGTATATATTTATCCAACCCCTCCGCAACTGAAACGTCGACAAAAGGTTAGATTTTGAGCAGAGAAAAGCGGGTTTGAATTCAATTTTCCTTCTCGTAGTTTAGTTGCCAAAGGAAGGCTAAAGAAACCTAATCTGTTCAACTATTCACTCATAGCTAAGAGGAGAATAGGTGGATTCATGCCTTTCTCAAGACCATTAGCCCGAAGTGAAACGAAAAAATAGTCTTATCGTATGCGCGTGTGCGCACGCGCACACACACACACACACGTACATATATATATATATATATATATATATATATATATATACAATATTTCATTAATTCAGTTTAAAAAGAAAATTTATATGCATTCATACATTGTAAATAATCATTATTCAAATTTACTAATTTGATATTAATTATCTATTATCATACCTGATGAACATTTTTTTCAACGAAATTTGCCATTGATAATTTTTTTTTCTTTTTTTTTTTCTTAATTTCAAATTTCCCAGTCCGTTGGGGTGGGGTGAAGAATGAGTAAGACTCTCCTCAAATAATCTGTTCAGGAGATCTAGGCAGCGTGGAGTACACTTTTATAGCCATTACGTCCATATTCATTTTGATCCCGAATTGTATTACCAGTAAGGATCCCAATCTATGGTTAAATAGATCTTTTCTGAAAATTATTTGTATTTAAAAGGAATACTTGATACCATATAACTGTGTGCAAACAAATATTAAATAGAAATCATTACTTGAAACCATATAATCATTAGTATTAAATATGAATACTTGAAACTATACAACTGTATGCAAATTATTTGTATTCGATAGGAATACTTGAAACGATACAACTGTGTGCAAATTATTTGTATTAGATATGTATATTTGATTTAATATTATTGAGAAAAAACTCTCCAGAAACAACCACACAAAAAAGTAAATTATAAACAAAAAATAAACGCAAGTCCCTAACCTCTTGGGATAAATGACCCAAGATAGGTTGACATGCCGTTAAAATTAATTAATCAGTCAATCTACTTCAAGCTCGATATGATTTGAAATGAAATACGTAAAGGTAACAAAGCATTTTGTAGGATACGAACTCAACACCCTAGCAACATAGTCTTATCTTCCCTTTGATAATGGAAACAACTTATCATCCTATCTATCATCAGTGTCACACTTTCGATGTGATTCTGTTTTTATTTGTTTGACGTCTGTTAATTGTGTGTTGAACAGTTTAGAGCCTCATTGTCGTTTCAAGGAATCCTCTTACCCAGCCTTCATTATCGATCGTTTAAGGTAAAATATAATATATCCATACTGAAATGATTAATGATAGTGGGATTAATGGTTCAATACATGATATGATCACAGGTGGCAATAATCTCTTATTATGATAGATGATTTATCATGTCGTATGAAATGAAAACTTGGCTGTCCGTTCTAAAATTGTAAGGATATTTAAATGTTGGAAACGCCAAAAGGCAGTTTAGATATACACGTTTATAACTTTAGTCTCATAGACAGGTTAACGACTAAACTGATATATTTTGTAAAGGTATACTCAGTAGATAGAAAAAGATAAAAGGTGATATTCATAGCAATTATCCAAATGTAGAAATCCATCCTTGAAAAACGGTAATCGAAATTTTGATAGTACCTGTGAGGATCCCATCTATAGTTAAATAGGTTGTGGTAACGAATTCCATGGGAAGGGCAACAACTTAAATTTCTATAAGGTATCTATCTTGGTACATCAGCTCAACATTTGAAACAGCTGAATAATTATAAAATCTGGCAGAGTTGTAATTTATTAACATTTTTGCTTAGATGGGGCACCCAATGAGACTCGAACTCACTCGTGTAGGTATACTAGTCTAGCTTGCTAACCATTACACACCCAAAGTTGAAGTTCACTTGTTGATAGCACGATCACCTTTACTCATTATAGGTTAATAACAGGCTAAAAGAAGTTAAGACAGTGATGAGACTGTTCAGTATTTAGATGGGTGACCATAGAGATAGTAGATATTGTAAGCAATCCGATGACTGTGTGTTAGACTAATCAAAGCTTTGTAAATAACAAGAAAAAGAATTGACGAAGTTAAGGCAGCAATGAGCCTGTTCACTATTTAGATGGGTGACCATAGAGATAGTAGATATTGTAGGCAATCCGGTGACTGTGTATTAGACTAACTAAAGCTTTGTAAATAACAAGAAAAAGAATGGACGAAGTTAAGGCAGCTACGAACCTGTTCACTATTTAGATGGGTGACCCCACAATAAGGTTTATACATCCGACAAAACATACCCCAGTAAATGGTGACAAATATGGCGTCGAAAGAGACCGGCAATGGAGAAAAGGATAAGTTTAAAAGGATAGATCAATGGTTGTTCTTTAATCAAAGTTGCTGGCGCTTTTAATTAGGTTTTCCTCGTCGTACACAGAACGTGAGGTCGACTTTTTCCGAGTGCTTATCCTTCATACTTTCCAATACACGCTGTCCCTCGTTGTCGTATATTGATGATTTGAGTGAATTGTGAAAAAACAACCCCCCCCCCAAAAAAAACAAAAAACCCCAAAAAACCAAAAACACCCAAAACAAAACAAAACAAAAAAAAACAAACAAGCAGATGAAAATTATGAATTCTTCCGGGGGATAAATTAATTTTTATTCTGATGCAGCTAGACCAGTAACAAGACATGTCAATCTAATTTTTCTGACAAGAGACGAAATACCTGCAAATGAAGCAATGCTACCATACTTCTTTAAGACAACAAAATTGTTCAGGGAAACTCACAAACAACTCTCTAAATCATTACTACTGGTAACAAGCCACTAATAATAATAATAAAAAAAACACTAATAATAATAATAATAATAAACACTTATGATAATAATAAAAACCCTTATAGTAATAATAAAAAACCCTAATAATAATCATAAAAAACCCTAATGATAATCATAAAAACCCTAATAATAATAATAATAATATTAAGCACTAATGATAATGATAAAAACCCTAATGATAATCATAAAAAACAAATAATAATCATAAAAACACTTATAATAATAGTAATAATAATAATAAGCACTAATGATAATTATAAAAACCCTAATAATAATTATAAAAACCCTAATAATAATAATTATAAAAACACTAAAGATAATCTTAATAATTCCGTCACAATTGTTTCTATATATTTACCTAACAAAACTCTCTGCTCTGAGCAGGATGTGACACAAGTTCACTTATTTAGTGGAGTACAATTAATTTGAATTGAGAGTTTTCCTTTTTCTAAACAGCTTACCTTACCAACGTTTAACGACCCAGTCTGCCATACTATTTACCAGTAGCTGGTAAATTTCTTGGTTGGGTTGAGAATTTTTCAGCAATCCCATCGTAAATATAATCATTTAGTACGCAGTTTCTTCCAAGCAGCGGTCGTGTCGATACTGCTGTATGGATGCACTACATGGACGCTAACGAAACGGATAGAGAAAAAGCTTGACGGCAACTACACAAGAATGCTGCGAGCAATATCGAACAGCTCCTGGAGGCAACACCCTACAAAGCAGCAGCTATACGGCCACCAGCTCCTCATCACTAAAACTATCAAAGACAAACCAGACATGCAGGACACTGCTGGAGAAGTAAGGACGAGCTCATAAGTGATGTACTCCTTGGACCCCTACACATGGCCGAGCAAAAGCAGGGCGACCAGCTTGTACCTACATACAGCAGCTCTGTGAGGATACGGGGTGTAGCCCTGAGGACCTGCCGGAAGCGATGAACGATAGGAAGGGGTGGCGAGATAGGGTCAGGGATATCCGTGCTGATGGCACGACATGATGATGATGAGGTTGTTCTTGAATAATGCAACATTATTTCATGGTTAGGTAGAGAACTTTTCAATACTCCCATCGTAAATATAGTTATTAAGTAAGTTCAACTTAGTCAGGAGCAATACCACATAATTAAAAAGTAATTTCTTTCTTGGTTAGACTGGGAACTTTTCAGCATTCTCATCGTAAATATAGTTATAAAGTGAATTTAGTTTGTTTTGGAACTATAATACATAACCAAAAAAGGTAATTGGGGGCGGGGGGCTTTTTTAACACTCTTTTTATAAATTTAGTTATTTAGTAAATTTAGCTTAGCCTGCAACAATACCGCATAATTAAACAAAAAGTTATTTCATCTTTGGTTGGGCTGAGAACTTTTCAACATTCTTATCAAATTATAGTTATTTTGTAAGTTCAGGCTGTACTAGAATAATACCATATAATTAAAAAAAGGTATTTTTTTCCTGGTTGGTTTGAGAACTTTTCAACACTCTTGTGGCAAATATAATTATTTAGTATTTTTAGCTTGGTCTGCAAAAATGCCGCATAATTGAACAAAAAAGTTATTTCATCTTTGATTGGGCTGAGAACTTATCAACACTCTTGTGACAAATTTAATTATTTAGTATGTTTAGCTTGGTCTGCAACAATACCGCATAATTAAACAAAAAAGTTATTTCATCTTTGGTTGGCTGAGAACTTATCAACACTCTTGTGACAAATTTAATTATTTAGTATGTTTAGCTTGGTCTACAACAATACCGCATAATTAAACAAAAAAGTTATTTCATCATTGTTTGGGCTGAGAACTTATCAACACTCTTGTGACAAATATAATTATTTAGTATGTTTAGCTTGGCTTGGAACTTAAATTTTGTAAGTTTCAATTATTTCTGAACAGGAATTAAAAAGTTATCAACACTCTTGCTTGAAAGATTTTCATTACTCTAATCGTAGATATAATCATTTAGAAAGTTTATTTTGTTCTGGAACAATAGCTATAATTAAAAAAATGTAATTTTTCATGGTTGGACAGGGAATTTTTCAACATCCACATTATAAAATATACTTACTTAGTAAGCTGATTTCGTTTTTGACACATAATTTCACATAATTTTCAAAAAATAATTTCTTTCTGGCTTTCAACATTTTCCTCATAGATATAGTTATTTAGTAAGTTTTGGTTTATCTGGATAATAACACATAATTTAAAATGTTAGTTTTGTTGTATACTCATAATACAACTATATGCAGAAACATAATCAAACATAATGACGAACTTCAATGCACGAACGAACTTTATTCTCGAAAGGGTTGTTGTTGGTTGTGTGTGAGAGGTGAGTTGGAGACGGGGACAGACTGTTATTTTGACCCAAAGTTCTTCTGACCATAGCAGCACTTCTTTCTCATCTTAGCTGGGTTGCTCAACCGTGGATTACTGAGGGCCCAAAGCCCTCTGTCTGCCGCTGGCTCTCACTCCGGCTTCTTGTCCCCAACTCCAACTCCAACTGGAACTGACTCAAGCCGTCTGTGTCCTGGTTATATTTTTGTTTGATGTCCACCTGCTTCCGCTTATTTACAGAGGTGCATTTCTTGATTGACGGCTCGGTCGAGGGTCAATATGTTACAATTTTCAACTTAGTTGGGCTGAGAATCTTTCTACACTCCCATCATAAATATAGTTATTGAGTAATTTGAGGTTGTTTTGTAACAATTCTACATAATTAAAAAGTAATTTCTATCTTGGTTGGGCTGAGAACTTTTCAACACACTCATTATAAATATAGTTACTAAGTAAGTTTAAGTTGTTCTATAACAATAACATAATTTGAAAAGTAATTCCTTTCTTGTTTGGTTTGAGAACTTTTCAACTCTCCCATAGTAATTATAGTCATTTAATAAGTTGAGTATATTTTGAAAAAATTCAACATAATTTTGAAAAAATTAACTTTCTTCTTGGTTTGGTTGAGAACTTTTCAGCCTCCTGTCGTTGATATAGTTAAATTAAAATTAATTTCCTTCTTAGATTGGCTGAGCGCTTTTTAGCACCTCTTCTTTAACATGTGGTTGCGTGGTGATTGAGATAGTTGCGTATTTTTCATTATTGATTGTTAGTCCGTGTTCAAAATTTGTTTTAAAAAGCTATCGTTAATTTGCTCTTGGAATTCAACAAACTTAATCCAGCGAAGTAAAAATTCATCTTACGGGCAAGATTGGTGGAGAACATTCAAAGAAATACGACTTGCAGCTTCACACTATATAAAAAATAGTTTTGAAGAAGGGGCTTCGACCAATGGAAAACTTGTAGGTTTAAATGTGTTGAATACCAAGGAGAATTTATTTTGAAAAAAAAAAATCACTACTTTATTCATTGTTCTTTTCTTGTCAAATATAACTTAGGTCATGATACTTTTTAAAACACATTTTAAACATACATACATACATAGTCGGTGCTCCGAAGCCATGACATTTCCACCAGGATCTATGATGTATTTTTCATAAAGTTATATTCATAGAAAATATAAGAAACCTGTTCTTCCTGGGCTGTAAAAGAGACTTGTCCCTCCGATCAAGGAGTTCAGGGGTTGTACACATTGTCTTAACACACACACACACACACACACACACACACACACACACACACACATATATATATATATATATATATATTTAGAGAGAGAGAGAGAGAGAGAGAGAGAAGGAGAGAATCTGTTTATTTATTTTTTTCTAAAAAAAGAAAGCTCAGTGCTTTGAAGCAGAAGCTAAAAAAAGAGCAGTAAAAAAGTCACAAATGAAATCAAATGCTGTTATTAAAATTTCATGTAGTGAGATCACTACAATCGTGATAGCAAAATATCGAGATTTTATATATATATATATATATAGTGCAATTAGAAGGAAACTCAATTCTGGTTTTGTATTTCCTTCTAATTACATTGTATAAGCTCTGTATGTGAGTTTTGTTATATAAACCTGGAAGGAAAAAGATATGTAACAATTGCCATACATTGACCACTCCTATAGATTTATATGATATTCCTCATATATTCTATACGCGAATAATCCACACCCACTGTTTTCTGACGCTGACTGGATATATATATATATATATTTTAGCCGACCCTCTTTTATATATATATATATATATATATATATATATATATAAAAGAGGGTTGGCTAAAAAATCATAGTCTGACCAAGATACTCTCATGGAATGTGACCAAATGAGGTTCATTTTCAACATCATCTCCTTTGCTGTCCACTTCCTTTTTAAATCGGTGTTGCAGAGCTTGTATATTGTGGGTAAAAAGCCACCAGTAGCAGATATGACGTCATGACGTCATCATATGAATTTTGCAGCCTATGAACTTTTCAGCCTACTCTCGCATATATATATATATATATATATATATATATATATATATATATATATATATAAAACCCTGCCATCATAGCCTGATGAAAAATTTGTAGGCAGTCTTGGTATTTTTTCTATCTTTTAAAGCAGTATATATATAATATCATAATCATAATATTGAGTGTTTCGCAAGTATGCGAAAGAAATATGAAGTCATGAAAGTCTGTGGGAAAAAATTTTAAAAATATTGTTCTAATGTCAGAAAGTAGTCGCCACCTACTTTGTGAAGAAAATGAATAAATAAACTCACAAGACAAATCAAAAAATTAAATAAAATGTCGACAATAACTTACCGAAAGGGAATGTCATTCATGACTCTTGCAAAAAAAGAAAAAAGAAAAAAAAAAGAAAAAAGAAAAACAACGGTAACAATAATAAAAAAATAACCTTTCTTTTTTCTTTTTACAAACATAAATCTATATGTTGATAAAAAAACAAAAAAACAAAACAAAACAAAAAATACCCAAAACCCAAAACAAACAAAAACAAACAAGCCACGATCTTGACTGCCTTTGTAAAGAATTGAAGTGCATTCATCTATGAAAAATTTCATTACTTTATTCTGTGAACATAGATTTTGACACAGGTTTTACAAAGAGACCAACTCTTTGTAAGTTTTCACATGCGTGAATTTAACATAGGACAATATTTGAGTTTGAAAGTTAAATATTGGTATGACTTCAGCTAGTCACAACCTACTGAGCCTTCCTGCCTTCATGATAGGATTAAAGTCTGGTATCTGTTCATTTTCACCAGCCGTATTCCTGTCTTCAGGAGGAAAAAAAATCCAAACTCTCTCTCTTTTTCTTTTGAAACGCATTGAAGCAAAAAGGGTGAAAGTTCGAAGCTCCTTTATGATTCCCTATATGTACTGTTACTTCCATTCGTTGGTTGGTTGGTTGGTTATTTTATGATATCTTTTTTGCAAGCCCTAATACATTTTCAAGTAACTAATAATAATAAATATTTGTAAATGGACAACTTCAACTATTCTTTATATAATGAAAATAATAAATACATAATTAAATGGTTTCAAGTATTCCTATTCAATACTAATAATTGACAAGGGCTTGTATGATTAACATTTACTATTCTATTTAACAACAACAACAACAACAATAATAATAACAATAATAATAATAATAATAACGACATCTGACTGACGGAATGAAACTACCAAGTCAAGACAAGATTAGAAAGCTTGGAGAAAAGGAAACTTACAAATACTTAGGCATCTTGGAGGCTGACACCATCAAACAAGTGGAGATGAAAGACAAAATTAAGAAAGAATATCTCAGGAGAACTAGAAAGCCTCTCGAGACAAAACTATCTTGCAGAAACCTTATGAAAAGAATAAATACCTGGGCTGTACCTCTCGTTAGATATTCGGGACCCTTTGTGAAGTGGACCAGAGAAGAACTTGAGCAAATGGACCAAAGAACAAGGAAACTAATGACCATGCATAGAATATTACATCCCAGAGACGACGTTGACTGACTATATGTATCAAGAAAAGTGGGAGGAAGAAGACTTGCCAGCATTGAAGACGGTGTTGATGCATCGATACAACGACATGGAAAAACACAAAAAGGGACTGATTACATCCACCAGAAACGATAATGACAACACGGTGACCAACAGAATGACAATAACCAGAAAACAAAAAATGGGAAGAAAAACAACTCTATGGGCGCTTTATACGCCTAATAAACGACATCTCATACGAGAAAACCTAGACGTGGCTAAGGAAAGGAAACTTTAAAAGAGAACCAATCATATCAAAGCGAGAATAGATAAGACGCAACAAAATAGCAAATGTAGGTTATGTGGTGATAGAGACGAAACCATCAATCACATAATAAGCTAATGCAGCAAATTAGCACAGGAGTATAAGACTAGGTACGACTGGGTGGGCAAGGTAATCAGTTGGGAATTGTGCGAGAAATTAAAGTTTGACCATCCGAACAAATGGTATATGCACAACCCAGTAGCTGTCCAAGAAAATAATACATATAAACTCCTCTAGGATTTTAACATACAAACGGATCACCTAATCTCGGTCAGAAGACCAGACCTTATTATAATCAACAAAAAAAGAGAACTTGCAAAATTGTCGACTTTGCTGTACCGGCTGACCACTGCATAAAACTGAAAGAAAGTGAAAAGAAGGATAAGTACCTCGACCTTGCTCGGGAATTAAAAAATATAGAACATGAAGATGACAATTACACCAATTGTGATTGGTACATTCGGTACAGTAACTAAATGACTATTAAGGGGACTGGAGGACTTGGAAGTTGGAGGTCGAGTGGACGATCCAAACTACAGCACTGTTGAGAACAGCCAGAATACTGAGAACATTTGACTCGTATTTACTTTCATTTTCTTCATTCAGTAAAAATTATCAATGGCTGACTTTGCTTTACCTAAATACTAAAACGAAAGAAAATACTTGAGAAAATTAATAATAGTTTCTAAAGATGAAATGGCGAAAGAAAATAACTCAAAATTTATAATTTTGACAAGGCTCCATCTAAAAATGAAAAAATGTAAATAAATAATTGTAAAAATTAATAAGAATTTATAATACTTCTCATAGAAATTAAAATGAAAGAAAATACTTGTCAAAATTAATAATGGTTGGCAAATTTTTATCTAAAAATGAAAAGATAAAAGAAAATACTCCTTAAAATTAACCATGGTTGACAATAAAGCTTTATTGAAAAATGAATAATGATTCACAAGGTTTCATAAAAAAAATAAAAATATAATAGTAATCTAAATAAATCATGAGTGACAATGTTTTATTTAAAAAAAAAAAGAAAGAAAAAGAAAAGAAAAAACTCCTTAAATTTAATAATGACTGACATTGCTTTAGCTAAAAATGAAAATATCAATGAAAATATTTGAGATTAATCGTTGACGTTGGTTAATCTAAAAATGAAAAGACCAATGAAAATACTTGTGAGATTAATCGTTGACGTTGATTAATCTAAAAATTATAAAGATAAATGGAAAAACTTGTGAAATTAATCGTTGACGTTGATTTGGTTTCTTTGTTTAATGGCAACCTTTGTAGGTTATTTAATGCCAAAGCTATTCTCCTAGAAGAACAGTAGTGGTACTATTTAACCCACAACTGGGAGGATGAGGGTTCATACCTTTCCCGAGGGTATTTGCCTGAAAGTGAACGTAATAGCGCGACTGGAGTACGAACTCGCTTACTACGATTCCGTTGTCCATCGCTTTAACCATTACACCCCCTCCCCGTTGACGTCGGTTAATCTAAAAATTAAAAGATCAATGAAAATACTTGTGAAATTAATCGTTGACATTGCTCCATCTAAAAGTAGAAGAAATACCACAATCATTCTTTGCCTCCATAACCATATTGCATGTTAATAAGATTCAATATTTGATAAATATTAAATATTGATAAAAATCTATATTAATACGCATCTGTAAAATTCAATAGTTAATTGTTTTTTTGACTTGCTCTGGTTTGTTTTATTTACTTTTGAACTGGTCCGTTTTGAATAGAGAGGATATCCCCCCCCCAAAAAATCAAATTGCTGAGAAATTAAAAACCAAAACACCCCACTAAAAATATTACTATCTCAGAGTATATGTAGTGGTTACCCCCTAATAAAATGAAATGAAATAAAATAAAGTAAGATTGAACAATACATTAGAAAACCCTGAATTCGATGTACCCAAATCATGTGGTCTAAGGGTAATGAAAAAACAAACAAACAAAAAAAAAGCACCCCCCCAAAAAAAAACAAGCTGATCCTACATTTACCTGATTAAAATAAAACTGGATAGCTGAACTTCAAGTTAATACTTAAGAAAAAAATAGAGGCGGGGATGTTTTTGAGAAGAAAAACTCACGTTATCAAACCCAACAACTCTAGTACCAGAGATGAACAAATAAGCGACAATAAATTAAATTTCGCCATATTCAAATATGCTGTTTCCATCGTCACTCAGATATCCTGCCCCGGCTTCTCACTGAATAGCAGTTTCTAAGGGAAGAGAGTATTATACTAGCTACACGATCGTATTGCAATTGAAACCTTGAGATGCAGCATGGTGGATGTCAAGTAGGTGGATGAATCTAATGATTGGGAAACGTAGTGCTTCACCAGATGCTAGGCGGAGGAACTTTATAGGCCAACGGACAGGATCAAATAGTTCAGTCAGGAAAATACTGCTACTCATCTATAAGAGTGGCACCTACTGATGAAAGAAAATAATCGACAAAAAATTACCATGAGTTTAATTTAAATCGTATGTTCCAACCGCACCGTCCTTCACGCGGCTGAACAAGAGGCGCGTTCTGCTAATTTTGGAGCTCTGGCCCAAGCGTTTGAAAAATCAGCAACAGAGCCCAGGACCAAAAGCGCTTATAACATAGCGACATTTAACGTTAGGACATAAAGTCCTAACACGATAAACAATTTACCTGAACTGACAGTATCTGCGAAGAGAATATAGATATCATATACGCATAGGAACAAAGATATCTTAGTGAGCAAGTGCTAAAATACAATGATACCGGTAACGGATGGGCTCTTGTCTCGGAATCTATAAGGAAAAAATGCTACCATTGTAGGAATGCTTCTCAGAACTCGTTCCTTAAAATCACTAAAAAGCATCGAGAAAAATTCGACCGAGAATTATGTGTGCTTCATTTAATGGCAACTCTAGCACAATAATCCTCTCTTGTTACAGTCCCACTAATGCCAGTGATGGAACAGGCATTACCTTCTATGACGAACAATCTTTCCTTGTCCGACACATACCCAAACACAACATTCTGATCATCGGAAGAGACATGAATGGTAAAATAGGAAACGACGGAAAGAATTGATTCTATTTATACTACTCACAAATAGAAATTGTGAAAATCTAGCAAATTTTTCACTCGAGAACAGGCTTACATGTCTAAACACTAAATACTTAAAATAAAGAGAAAACTATGGACTTATACAATCCAAATAACTAGATAACACAGCTAGATTGCTTTCGTGTTTTTGTCTAACATCATTACAGCAGTAACAGTTTCTTTGGAAAGACTATATATTAGTAATGTTTGTTTCATCTTTTTGCTGTGCATGGAATCAAATGACAGTACCGAAAAGTAGTTAAGCAATTAAAAGCACTTCTGAATTACAGAAGATAAAAAAATTGATAATATACTTCTTCGATTAGGAAACGCAGTGTATAACTGAGAAATGGACGAAAGACTCCATCCTCCACTTTCCCAAAAAAGGCGACTTCAGAATCACATAGAACTACGGAGACATATTTTTTATTGCTATAGTCGCTGAGGTTTATAATCGTATTCGATCTAAAATCGAGAAACTTCTTAGAAAAGTCTTCTTTTGTACGAATCCTGGAAGCAACACCCCATAAAACAGCTGCTGTACTACCACTTACCGCTCATCTAACAAACGATCCAAATAAGACGAACAGGACTTGTGGGGTATTCCTGAAAAGTAAATACAAACTCATAAGCGACGTTCTCTTGCACATTCCTACAAATAGATTCGCCATTGTTTGCGAACTAACAAGGACTTACATTAACTCTGAACGGACACTAGATGCACTCTAAAGGACCTACCAGTAGCGATTGACGATAGGGACAAATGGCGAGGGAGAATTAGGGAATTCCTTACTATTAACTCAATTTGATGACGAAAGGTGAGATTTGTTTTACTATAATTCATAGTGAGTTTTTCACACCAGTGAAAGCTGATGGGCTTTCACTGGAGTCTGAGAGACAGCACATTTCCTTAAATCTCCAAGACTCTTCTTCTCAGTATTCTGACCGATCTTAATAGTGCTGTAGTTTAGATAGTTTACACTTGGTCTCCGATTTACTACTCTTCCAGCCCTCTTTTCAAACCTTTAACAACTAGTATCCCCGTCATCCTCATGTTCTACAGCTTTCTTAGCTCTCTGGTAAGTTCCTCATACTTGTCTTTCTTTTCATTTTCTTTGATTTTTCTTTTTATGGTCCGCTAGAACGGCAAAGTCTATTATACAGCCAGTTCTCTCATTTTTTTTTGTTAATTATCAATAGGTCTGGTCTTCAGGTCGGGATTAGGTTATCTGTTTGTTTCTCAAAGTCTTCTCGTGTGAGATTTCGCTCGTTTGTCGCTTGAAATATCCATACAGTCGTTTTTCTTTCTATTTGCGTTTTTTTTTTCATTGTTCTCTCTGTTCTTATGTTGTCAGTGCTGTTACTGGCTGCTGTAATTTGTCTTCCTTATCTCTTTTAATTTAGTCTTCAATTCTCGAACTGATGCAGCCACACCATCTTCAATACTGGCGAGTCCTGTTCCTTCTTTTGTTGACATATTGTCTGTCTATGTAATCTCTTGGAGGTAAGGCCTTATGCATCGTCAATAGTTTTCTTGTTGTCTGGTTCACTTGTTGAAGTTCTTCCCTCGTCCACTCCAAGAATGGTTCTGACACCTGGGTTGTCCCCCTCGTAAGATCGAGCGGGACAACCCGGGTGTTTATCCCTTTGATGAGTTCCTGCCATATAGTTTGGTTTCGACTAGTTTTCCCGTTCTCCTGAGATAATATTTTAAAATTTTTTCTTTCATCTCCACTTGTTTGATGGTGTCCGCTTCCATTTTTCCAAAGTACTTGTAAGTTTCCTTTTTTCCGTGCGTTCTGATTTTTGTTGATTTGGTAGTGGTATTCTTTCCGTCAATTATCTTTTTCCGGTTCTCATTATTAGCATGGTACATTTTACTATGCTGAATTCTATCCCTATATCCAGTCTGTTTATCCTCATTACCTGTATTAGGGTTTCCAATTCTTTTTCATTTTTGGCAAACAGCTTGATGTTGTTCATGTACATTAAGTGGGTAATATTTTCTTGCGATTTATGAAGTTGGTAGCCCCCTGTGTATTTCCTAAGAGTGTATTAAGTGGCACCACCGCTATTACAAATAGTAAAAGTAATAGCGCATCTCCTTGGAAAACATCTCTTTGGATTTTCACCTCAGCTAATTTTTTTCCTCCTGCTGTCAATTTCACACACTACTTTTTCATGGTTTACTCGATGACTTCGTCGGATATCTTTTACATTTTGAGACAGTCAATTATCCAGTTTTGTGGGACTATATCATATACTCTTTGGTTGTCAATCTACGTCACAGCTATGTTTTTGTCTCGTTTTGTTCTTGATGTGTTGGTCTATGTATAGTAGATGTCCTGTTTTTGTTCTTTGGTGGCATCCTTTCTGTTCTTCAGGGAACAGTCCTCGGCTTATTAGCAAATCTTCTCCCTAATTTGTCTGGTTACTATTTTCTACATCATGGGTAGGTACGTTATGGGTCTGTTGTTGTTATGGGCGGTTCCTTTATATTTTCTTTTTGGATTAACGTGGTCTTTTTTTTTTTTTGGTCATCCATTCCGGTAAGTCTGTTTCTTTGAAGCATCGATTCATTTCGATAACCAGTCTGTCGTAGATAGAAATTAATTTTTTAAACCAGTATCTATGTATGCCGCATTGGCCTGGTGTTTTCTAACTTGGTACTTTTTTGAGTGTTGCTCTGAGTAAATCCAGGTGCATTTTCGCTTTAGAACCTTCTGTGAGTCCTTGCAGCTCTTTTCCCATGTTATCTATCCATTCAGCTTTTCTGTTGTTCTCTCCGTTCCCATATTTTGCCCCGAATTTTTTTGCTTCTTTTGCATCCGGTTATTAGTATATCTTCGAGCATTCTCCTCCTACTTGCTGGTAGAATTTTCTTTCGTTGTTTTGGAATGTCCTGTTTTGTTGTGTTCTTTAGGAGAACGCCGATTTTTAGCACAGACTAATTTCGCTCCTGCATAGATTAGTTCGTTTAATTCCGTGATGTTGTTTGCTAAGATATGTGTTGATAATTTGCTTATTTTTTCCGTTTTTCCCTTGTTTTCCAGTCTTGGTTTTTGAGAGATGGTGGAGTAACTTCTTTTCAGACAAATTCTATTTACAATCTTTACATTCATTTTTCTTCTTGCGTTGGTGTTTTGCTCTGTGGTGTTTAGGGTGTGTGGTGTTTCGATTACGATTACTTTGCGTTTCAAATCGGTTAGTTCTTGTTTTTCAGTATTTAGCGTCTCGATTATTGTATTAGGGTCTTGTTGACACTATTCCCTATTTATTTGTTGATGTATTTCTAGTATTTCAAAGTCAGAAAACAAATATTCCTTTATTATCGTCCAAGCTTGGTCAGCAAGTTTTTGGATTGGCTTAAATCAAGCGCATTCTTCTCAGATTTCTATCATTCCTTTTCTATATCCTTTTTGTGTAAGGTTGCTCCTAGAATAACAGTGAAGTGCAAGTTTGTTTTCTCTCCTTGTCCATTTTATGCAATGGTAGCTCTGATTTGAGTGGTTGCTTAATTAGTTGATTGTGAAAAAAGAACAGCCGACATTCGTTGGATGCTGATTCTCATATTGGCTATCAAGGGAGCATCTGCCAAACATGACACCCAAACCTATTGTCTGGGTCCCATGTTGAGTCATATTTCGATTTGTCATTTTTTCATGGTTAGTGTATTGTGGCTACCCAGACCCAGAGGTTTATTATTATTATTATTATTGTTATTATTATTATTATTAGCGTAAAACTATTAAATTAACATCATTAAATTCAAACACCTTTAGATTATAATATCCGTAACTGATCTGTTACACCATTAAACTGAAAAATTTCTGGTTGTCTTCCATGACATCTTAAAATGCAAAGTAGAAATTATTCATTAGATATTTGTTGGAAGAAAACTGCATTTAATACGTTGTTATATTCTTATATTTATGTCTATTTGTTCATTTTCTTCGAGAGACTTTTTCATCTAATCAATTACATTTTTCTTTGTCAGAAAACTAAACAAAAAAAAACAAAACAAAAGAAAAAAAACAAAACAAAAAGAAAGAAAGAAAGAAAGAAAGAAGAAGAAGAAGAAGAAGAAGAAGAAGAAGAAGAAGAAGAAGAAGACACGTGAAGAAAAATGAAAGCCAGATATCCATTTACATAACAAAAATATATTTACAGTAAAGACAGAAAAAAAAATTGTGAGAATACATATCCAAATTTATAAAAATTTAAAATATATCAAAATACGGAAAAAAAAAATTGAAAAGAACACAAATTAAAGTAGTGACTTATTCTGCATACAGTATGGACCATAAATAAGTACGTGGTGTAATTGTTATCGTCGTAGGAAATGAACACGTCGATAGATCTAATGAAAGAAAATGGCTTTACACTAAAAAAAAGGCAAGAAGCAGAAAATATCCTGCAGAAACTATTAAGGACGCAGACTACGCAAATGACATAGCGCTTCTTGCAAATATACCATCTCAAGCCAAAACCCTGCTACTTAATCTAGAGCAGGCAACAGAGGGCATTGGCCTCCATGTGAATGCAGACAAAATTAAAATGCGTTTTAATCAAAAAAGAAAATCTCCACACCTAATGGTGGTTCTCTGAAATTAGTAGACAAGTTCACCTAACTGGGAAGGAGCGTCTCATCTACAGAAAATGAAATCAATATGCGACTAACGAAGGCATGAACGGCTATCGATAGAAGTCAAACCTATCCGATAAAATAAAATGCAATTCCTTCCAAGCAGCGGTTGTGTCAATTCTGCTATATGGATGCACTACATGGACGATTACTACGCGTATAGAGAAAAGCTAGATGGTAATTGCTCAAGAATGCTACGATTCTGGAAGCAACATCCAACAAAACAACAGCTGTACAGCCACCTGCTGCCCATCTCTAAAACCATCCAAATAAGGCGGACAAGACTTGCGGGACACTGCTGGAGAAGTAAGGACGAATTCATAAGCGATATTCTTCTATAGACCCCCTCACACGGACGTGCACATGTTGGCCGACTAAGAACTTATCTTCAACAGCTCTGTACAGACACAGGATGTAGTCTAGAAGACAGGCCGGAAGCGATGGATAATAAAGACAAATAGCGAGATAGATAGAGAGAGAGAGAGAGAGAGAGAGAGAGAGAGAGAGAGAGAGAGAGAGAGAGAGAGAGAGAGAGAGTCAGGGAAATTTGTGTTAGCAGTGTGACATGATGATGTTAAGTATTCTTAGGAAGGGAAAAAAAGTTAAGTAAAAAATTAACTTAAATAAAATAATTTCACTGTTCAACTGTCTGATCTACAATTTCAACAGAAAGAAGATATTGTCATTCATTTTAACGCAAAGAATCCTCCAAGTACAAACATAATAAAGAGCTTTGTGTCCAGTTTTAAAACTTGTGACACAATGACAGGCCAGCCAAAAAGCGGCCATTGAAAAAGTGTTTGCTCGGATACCGAGGTGAAAGCTGTTTTTTCACAAGTCAGTCTTTTAGGAACTTTTAGGAATACTCTGTACATTATATATATATATATATATATATATATAATAAATTAATATATACGTTACCAAGGAGACTTTTATCAATTTATATATATATATACATATATGTATGTATATATAAATAAATTGATAAAAGTCTCCTTGATAACGTATATATTCATTTATTACACGCGCACGCACACACGCACATATATATATTGTCAAACACAGACAGACTGTTTCGTTGTATCACAACTCTTCAGTGTATTTATACACATAAGACGTTTGAAGCTGGGATCGAAACCGGCCGAACTTTACGTTAGACGTAGTATCTCACCATTTAGCCAGTAGGTGGCATACGTCAACTGGGGAATTATAAGGTACTATGAAGAAGCTTTCGTTTGTTTACATTTTGCCTAACCAGAGAGCAAAATTCATTAGAAGAGCTTTGCATTACGCGAGTGGCAGCCGTTAATTCCCCCGCCAGAGTGCTCAACCTCCGGGAGCGGAGCGTATATATATATATATAAGATTAATGAATATATACGTTATCAAGTAGACCTTAATCAATTTTTTTACAAATAGATAATTTAATTTTCTTACAAACCAAAGATTTCAGGATTTTATTATTTCCAACTGAACATCATGGAATTAAAATAGATTTTCAGTATTATTTATTAAAATATACGTGGTGCATTCAATAAGTTTCTTGACTTTTTGGTACAGGCATTTAAAATTGTCGTAGACTCTTCAAAATTATGTATGTTATTGCTATACATCTTCTGAGACGACTGACCAGTTTTTATGATTTCATATTCAAGTGAACAGCTACAGCAGGAATTGGAATACACCCTACTAAAGCCTGATTATCACAGCTGGTAAATTTCAAAAATGCAATCTGGACGTGAGGACACTTTAGAAGAATGATATGCAATAAAATTCTGTTTTAAATTTGGAAAAAATCCCACTGAAACGTACGGAATGCTTCAGACTGCTTTTCGACCATCTTGTATGAATGGAGCATCAGTTTTTGAGTGGTATAAGAGATTCAAAGAAGGCAGGGAGTCTGTGAGGTATGATGAGAGGTGTGGGAGGAGTAAGGAAGTCAATACACCAGAGTTGATTGGCCAAAGGGTTAGGGTTACTATGTTGAGGTTTTAAGGGAGTTCAGGAAGAGATTCCTAGGGAAGAGTCCAGCACTCTTCAAATCGGGTCAGTGGCATTTCCACCAGAACAATGCACAAGTCCACAACTCCATCCTTGTCACAGACCATTTAGGCAGCCTCCTTATAGTCAAGACCTTGCTCCCTGTGAGTTTTGCTTATTCCTTAAGCTCAGAGGCGGTCGTTATGAAACAATTGAGCTGTGACGAAGGTCATTGACACGCTCACACAAGAGGACTTCCATGAGGCCTTGCAAAAGTTGTTGGAACGGTACAACAAGTGCATTGTAGTCGGAGGAGATTACTTTGAAGGGGACTAGAGTTTCATGTGTGTACTATCAATAAAAGTGCCCAGACGAAAAAAGTCTTGAAACTTATTTAATGATCCTCGTATATCATTAGTAATTATTTATCAAAACATTTATTTGAACATACAGCTAAAATTGAAGTCCCTATGGGAGTAATAGATTTAGTCAGGCAGAAGGTCAGGTTTGTAGAGTATCCAGTGATTAATAGACTCAGAACAGTAGTTATAGACTGAGAAATTTTATTGATGAAAACTGTTTGATAGACCAAAACTATAAAATTAAAAATATCTGGCATACCACGCCATGTTAACAAGCAGAAAAAATTTTAATAAAAAGGAATTAATGTTTTTGTTAATTCGAAATTATCGAGAGACTTTTCTTATCTTGTGTTCAGTTTGACTCAAAAACCAAATAGATAAATAAATAAAAGATAGAAATTAAACAATATAAAAAAGAAAGAAGAAATTAAGTATAAATGGATAAAATACAGTTTAATACATTTCTTGCGCAAGAACCACTAGAGAGGAGTATCTGTATTATATATATATATATATATATATATATATATATATATATATATATATATATATATATCACCGATATTGAGAACTCTTAATTCATAGATATAGCAAACTATATATATATATGTATATATTTTTTTTTGTATGTATATATATATATATATTGTTTATATATATATATATATATATATATATATATATATATATATATATATATATATATATATATATATTGTTTGTTTGTTTGTTTGGGCTTATGGTATATCAACCTTTGTAGGTTATCTAATGCCAAATTTATTTTGTACAAATAAACAGTTCTATTGCAAACAATTCGGTTTAGCAAAAGTACACAGTTTAATTGTTAAAAACATTTCTATTTAAAGCTATTCAGTTTAATAAAACAATTCTTATTCAAACAATTTTGTTTAGTATAAGTGTAGTTTTTGTTTATACTCTCTATATAAGAACTCTTAATTTATAGATATAGCAAACTATATATATATATATATATATATATATATATATATATATATATATATATATCTTCCCCGGTCGTGTATCTTAGATCGATCACTGATATTGTCGATGCGTCAATCAGGACTCTTTTCTGATTGATTGTTGTTCAAACTGGCTTGGTCTTCTCTTATTCGGCTGCCCAAAGCTGTCCCACTCTGACAAAACTCTGGTTCTCACTGTTCCTCTCTCCGTCCCAGCGAGTTGCTATCGCCGATGATAATCTAGCCGTTGGTTTGTCGGTACAAAGGGTATATGGATTATCATTCTGATCGTCTTATCGTCTTTGTTCCTGCCCCATTGGTCGCTGTTTTTCACACCACCAATAATAATATCTATGATGATGTGCCGTGGTAAACTTGTCTGATGTAGTTGAAAAATAAGAATCTCAACTTGCAAATACACTTTAAAATGCAGGTTTATTTACAATTGTAACGTTACTGCCCTCTCTCCCCCACCATACGTCAACCTTCTCGAACCATTTCACTTCTTTACGGCCGGTGATCAACTAGAGGCTCCGAGGGGGTAACGCACATTTCTTGCTACTACAAGAATACGATCGAGGGGACAGGAGAAAATAAAACAAACGAACAAACACGAACAAAACGCTTGGGGTTAACTCAAGAGCAGAAAGGGAGTATGCAACACTACATTTCCGATAGCATATATGGACTAACGCTAGCATGGATTACTTGCGAAAATTCCACAAAGCAACTGGAATGCCGACATCTTGACTCGATCTTCTTCACTGTGGCTGGACCCTCATGTCCTGCTGCCTCGCCTCTCTGCTCGGGTGTCCACTGTCGACTGCCTCTCTCCGTGTCCCGTTGCCAACTGCTAACTTCGAGCTCCTTTTTCCCACTCTCTTCTCGCGTCCCGTTACCACTTCCGGATACGGCGAGATTTCAGGTACAAAAACCCTTTGTCTGGTTTCGCGCCAAAACAGACAAAGAAATCGTCTGCTTGGCGGGCCACCCACATAGTGCTACACAATAGCAGGTATATAATCTTCAAATATGCAATGTTGAAGCGGGTGTATAAGAAGTAGTGTTGTTGGCTATGAAATGCTGGTAAGTTGAAGTGGGTCTGATGGATGGTGGGTGAAGAACGTTGTTGCCAAAAACAGCAACTATGGATTCGAAACGCAGCCTTAAAAATCTGCAGACGAACTCTCTCTGGGGCAAACAACCCTTTGCTTAAATAAAAAATTCGCCGACAAAATTTCATTTGATTACTCAATATTCCATTATATCTACCTCACCCTTTCATTTTTCTTCCATCTTGACACACACAAGTGCAAGGTCAACAATGGGCTTTGATAACTTCCAAAAGTTATAACTGCGTCGTTTTTATTTTTGAGTATTTAACTCTTAATTACACACCGCTTTCAACAATCTAAAATTGTTTACAGGAAACGATACAATCATATATATTTTTAACTTCAGAGAATCAAACTTCGTGTTTTGCTAAATCTGTTAAACCAAACAGTGTTCAAAGAAAAAGGCACCAAATGACGTTGTTTAAAATTACAATTTTAACCTACAACTTTAGATATGACAAAGTTTTCCGTTTATGCTTTTAATCATTCCTATGCACCAGATTGAACCTTAATTTCCAAGGACGGATGCACTCATTTACCCACCACGTATCATATGACTCTCAATTACTAAATTTGACGGTGTATCATCCATCGACCACACATATCATTTAGAACTGATTTTTCTTTTAATTTTTTTTATGTAACAAATTTTCAATGAAGTATTAATCCTTCCGATGTACTTCGTTATATATATATATATATATATATATATATATATATATATATATATATAGTAAAGAAGGCTCCCTTTTCAATAGTTACTACACTGAGGTGTAGGAGAGGGCACTACTCCTTTCCCTGGATTTCTCCACTTTACCCTTGATACATACCTTATATTGGTAAGTGTTAAGCAAGGATGTATCAAGTACCATTTTAAAAGTCTTTTGTATGATGCGACCTGGTATTGAACCAAGGTCGCCTGGACCATTGGTAAATACTCTGCCCACTAGGCCAATGAGTATATATATATATATATATATATATAGAGAATACTTAGTCCAGTTAAACCGGAGTTAGGAGTAATTCCATCAGGACAAGAAAATATTCGTGAATATTTAGATCTTCCTGGTAAAGAGCTCAATGTATCAATTTTACAGAGCAATAATTTCATTAAGAAAAAACAACGAAACCAATCACAAAGGATTATAAATTTATTTCAATCCTGTTACGCATTTTTGAAATTTTCAAAAACACGAAAAAAAATTAACAGGACTTCATCAGATCAATTAGATAAAAAAACTGGAGTAGACACATGAGAGTGGGAGGGGATAGAAAAGTGAGAGGGGATAGAAGAGGGGTGAAGAGTTATCTCTTCATTAAGCCCACTTCCGTTTTAAATTTAAATTTACGGTTGGCAATGTAGTACATTTATTTTAAAACAATTTTTTTAAAAAAATTTTTTCTATAGACTTAAATTACAGATATTTCTAATTAGATTTAAATTTTAATTAATAATCTCACGTAAAGATGCAGTAATAGATATATTAAAACAAAAACAAATATTTAATTTACTTAAATATTTTAAAATTTCAAAAATTTCAAAATATCAGTCACATTTTTTATGCTTAGTACATATATATTATATGCTATTTCATAATTTTCTATCTAATAATTTATTATAATTATTCTCAAAATTAAACCTCATTCTCAAATAAATTTATGCTTTATAAAAAAATTTTTTTTTACTTAATTATTTATAGTTTAAATTTGGCCCTATGTCTACACCTGGCTATTAGTTCATTTCTCTTATTTAGTAAAATTTTTGGCTCAGGAAAAAGCAAAATGTGGATCTTTTCTTCAAGACATAGATTGCACCTACTATCGAAAGATTTTGGGGTACTAGATCTTTTCAATATGGACCATTGAATGTCAGGGGTTAACCCTTTATTTTTTAATCCCCAATAATGTTTTGATAGAGCAGTTTGATTTTTTTGATGCTCATGGGAAAAGGAATATTTATGATTTCCATATCTAATCTTGAAATTAGTAGAAGAAACGCCATATATATATATATATATATATATATATATATATATATATATATATATAAGTAAATAAATAAATTTATTTATTTATTTATAAATATATCTATTTATTTATATAGTTTGCTATATCTATAAATAAAGAGTTCTCATATCAGTGACACACACAAATTGGTAATATTATAGCTTGGTTATATTATAAAACTATCCGATAGTAAAAAGAAGTTCACAAGTAATTATGAATTGATTAGTTCAAACGGAATCATTGCACATTTTCATTGCCACTAGACATTTTAGTTTGTTGACAGTTCACGCGATATAAAAGGTTCAAAGTTCAATTTATCGGTTTCTGTTGTTAAAACGGTGTCAGTCTACATGGTATGGGAAAATAAAAGGCTAAAGCTGGCTGATTTCGGACGGGGTTGGGTTGTTAAATATCGGAATCAGGGGCTTAATGCATCTTACAGTGGTTGGGAGAATTAATCTGATACATACAAATGTGGAAATTGTTTTGCGTGATTCTGAAGCCGCGAATGGAGATGGTAGACCGAAGAATTTGTCAGAACATGATGTGGGGGCAGTTATCAGGACACTGTAACAAAATTCCAATCAATCCATGGCACGTCTGAATCCGGTTAAAAAAAAAACAACAAAAAATAAAATAAAACAAACCCCCTCAAGCAAATAGCTCGCATCCCCGCTAAAACAACAACAACAACAACAACAACAACAACAACAACAACAACAACAACAACAACAACCATTTACAGATTCAAGATGAACAATTAAGAAATCAAGATCCAAACACAGGAAAAAAAAAATACGGTGTCCAACTCTAAAAATGTCCGACACACAAACTATAATTTGAATGACTTCATCAGACGCGAGATGAGCTACAATTTGAACGACTTCATCTGACGCGAGATGAGCTACAATTTGAACGACTTCATCTGACGCGAGATGAGCTACAATTTGAACGACTTCATCTGACGCGAGATGAGCTACAATTTGAATGACTAATCAGACGCGAGATGAGGAGTAGCGAAGTGTCTTCTTCACAGATGAGGAGAAATTCAACCTGGATCGTTCAGACAACTTCCAGTATGTATTTACCCAACCCCTTATCCACGGATGATGTGACACAAAGCAAATTTTCAAACGGAGTAAAGCTTGTTTGAATTCAGTTTTCCTTCTCCTCGACTGGTTGTCTAACCGAGGCTAAAAATGTCAGTCCACCCCTACTTATATGTGAGGAGAAAAGAGATGAATTCATGTCTTTCTAAAGGACATAAACACAAAGTGAAATGCAAACAGCCTAATCCCGGATTTGATCTCCGGTTGCAGATTCCATTTCCTTGGACGATAACCGTTGTGTCAAGCGTATTTCAAATTTCCAATATTACTTCCAATATTACTCGATGACCAAGGGTTTCTAAAGGAAACCCCTTTGAAGCATGCTAGTTGGGGTACTGAACTCATGATTTGGGAGTGGTAGAGAATATGGTGAGAAGATGGCCACCCAATTGATTGACAAACGGCTAAACACCGAAATATACGTACGTATACTAAGAAATGCAAATTTAGTAGCTGAAGGTGTTCGGATCAACAGTTCAGTTTTCAACATGAAAATGCTTCTTCACATTCTGGAAGTGTCACAATGATTTTGTCAAGAGTAAGATATTAAAATTTTGGTTTTGGCCGGCCAACAGCCTGTATATTAACATCATAGAAAAATATGTAAATGACGAGAAAGGAAGGTTTCTTTTTGAAGATGGGAGGCAATTCAATACGCCGCAGAAAGATGAAAACTACTATCATAACGGCAAGGAATGAAATGCCTGATGAATTCTTCCATAGTTTGTTTTAAACCGTGTCAGATCGAATTTTAGAAATAGTTTACGATAAATCTAATGCAAGGAAGTATTAACAGTTATATTTTTTCAATTCAAGTTTTTACATAATTAGTTCTGACGGTATTATTCCTGAGTGCTATAAATAGCGATACAGATGCTCTCTTTAGGTTTCCTCTGTACAACCATTTTGAAAACTCTTGAACTGTGTGCCTAAATTGAAATATTGGTATAATATAGCAATATTTGGAACCTTTTGACTGTGCAAATAAATGAATAGCATTCAATATAATAGTTAGTGTTAGATACCAATACTTGTAACCACTTCACTGTGTGCAAATAAATGATTGATTTGGAAATAGAATTATTATAGTTAGATACCAATAATTGAATCCATCTGAGTAAAAACAATAGCAGTACTAGTGTTTAAACAAATTAGTTCTAACTCGTTTAAAAATGAAATTACCAACAAACTATCCAGTTAGAAATCATATGTACGTTCATTCAAATGTGTGCAAATAAATGACTGATGTTAAGTTGTTACTGTTACATAGCAATACTTGAAACTATTTAACAGTGTACAAACAAATGATTAATAGTTGATAGGAATATTCGTATTTGATAGAAATACTTGAAATCATTTAATTGTGTGCAAAAAAGAGCTCAGGCTCGTCTAAAAATGTTATCAAAAATGTGTTTACAAATCACATATTTAATATGGAGGCGACCGTGGTGTAATGGTTATCGTCGTAGGAAATGGACACGACGACACGAGTTCAAATCCTAGCCGAGACTGATTGCATTTCGCATAGCACTAATACCCTTGGGAAATTATTCTCCCTCCAGATATGGGTAAATAGTAGAGCAGACTAGGTTCTTCAGCCTTGGTGAGGCAACTGGTCCAGGAGAAGGAAATCTCCGAATTCAAACCTGTTAAACTTCGCTTAAAAATTGACCTTGTGTCATATCCTGCATGAGCGGAGGGGATAGTAAATATATATATTTAATATATGTATAAAGAGAATTTGGCATAAAGTAACCTACAAGAGTTGATATGCCATAAAACCTAGCTAACAAACTAACCATCAAAGAAATCAACATGGGCTTCAATAACGGTCTTCAGATGACTTCGGAATGATCTGTAAGCCTTTCCGACGGTTTCCGTGTATAAATTGATAACTGCTACTAACGCCTTTTGTTCATTTTTGGTGTTTCACGGAGTTTTGTTGGTTTCTTATTCAACCGTTTTCCACACATAATGACTAAGGTAATTGCAATCTTGTGAATTTGACTGCCAGAGATTAGGGGTGATGTGGTCGAAGTAAATTTTCTGACATCTAACACAGGGTTCTTTTGATTTTGTGGAATAACGCAGAATCCTGTTGTCAGATTAAGGTCTTCCAGTAGCCACCCTCTTGATCCAGATCAACACTAGCTCATCTAGGCATTTGATATTGGCTGCCGCGTTGAGTGTGAGGCCATAAAGGAAGGGGAATGGAGGCATAACGTCACTATCACTTGTGAACACCCCAAACACCATGATATGGACTGGGTGCTTGGGGTTCATTACAATTGGTACATCTTGTGTGGACCGAGCAAGTCAATGGTTGTTCTCTGAGTTCACCATTTATTCCTGGTAGAAATCTTTCTTATCCGAGAAAAAGTAAAGCATGTCCGGTTAGAGGAGATGTTTGGGTTTGTTGAAAACCCTTGCAGCGTAATCTTTCCTCTTGCCCTTCGCCTGTGATAAAATTTGTTCCTTTCTTTTCTCGTATGAAAAATGCCGAATGTCTTCATGCACTACCTGCCGGAAAAGAAACTTAGACGCACCTATGTTCCTGGCTATGGACCTGATATTGACTCGTTTTCAGTCATGGTCTGGATCTCATCAACGAATTCGGGCGTTTTTTTTCTTATCAGAACGATTAGAGAGAGGCTTCCGAGCTGCCGTATGTTCGTGCTTACCATCTGGCTCTTCCAACCCTTCAAAACCTCTATACTGCTCTCAGATTGACGTCGAAACACTGTGAAATCTTCGTAAAGGAGCTTCCGAAATAAATGCCAATCAGAATAGTATGTTGTTTCCGAATTTCTGGAGGGTTGAATTACGTCATTGTGTTCGTTTTCTCACAGACAGTGCTAACTGATTCACTTTTGCTGCACAGTAGACAAAACCTGAAACAAACAAAGCGCATGAACGAAATTAATAATTCAAAATAGCTATCGTTTACCCATCACACCTTGTATTTATATAAACATGATGAAGATTTTAGTAATGTATATATATATATATATATATATATATATATATATATATATATATATATATATTTAATGATAGTGCTTCATATAGAATATGCGCTGCATTGAGATACAACATAAAGTTGGTCTAGTGTCAAGACCCCATAGGAAGTAAGCCTCACGAGCATAGTTTTAAAAATAGCTTCAGTTTTGTTGGCATTCTCTTTAATGCGCGACTCAGGCGCCGGGCCATAAATCCAGCTCTTATATTTTTAGACGAGGGGGCAGGAACTGAGCTGATTTATTTTGAAACCTGTTGACCATTCGGCACAAATATCAGGTTGTCATAAGCATAATTGTTGACAGAAATAATGCCAATCAAATTATTTTCAGATTACGAATTCCAAATATATTGTAGAACAAAACTTTGCTTTACAGATTATTTTCGATGTTAAAACAAATCATCCACAAAAAGGTATTTATTAAAAATGTAAATCTTGGAAAAACTAGAATTCACATTTTTTTATTTTCAACAGTTATGCTTTTTTTAAACACCCACATTTGGTATTCTTTGATAGTTTCTGAATTTATCAGGTGATGTAGAATGATTACTGCTGGAGTCTTCGTGGCCTAATGGTTAAAGTGGTAGCCCGCAGCTTCAAAGTAAGCAAGTTGGAACTTCAATCACGCTACTGGGTTCACTTTCAGACTGATACCTTTGGGGAAAAGAATGAACCCCCTCACCCCTAAGTATGGTTTAAATAGTACCACTACTATCCTTCAAGGCACCAACTATACGACCACCTGCCTCCCATCACGAAAACTCTCCAAGTTAGACGAACCAGACTTGCAGGACACTGTTGGAGAAGCAAGGACGACCTCATAAGTGATGTACTCCTATGGACCCCTGCATATGGCCAAACAAAAGCAGGACGACCAGCTCGAACATACATACAGCAACTATGTGAGGATACGGTATGTAGCCCTGAAGACCTGCAAGAGGCGATGAATGATAGGGAGAAGTGGCGAGAGAGGGTCAGGGATATCCGTGCTAGCAGCACATGATGATGATGATGATGATGACTATCCTTCAACAAGGATGACTTTGGATTTAAATAAGCCACGATTAAACAAAGAAACCCTACCAAAAATCATTGCTTTATTAATTATTTGAACTCAAGAACTTTCAAGGTGTTTTCATTTTATTTTCAACCATTGCTTTCGTTTGATATTTTCTGAATATATCACTATGAAGATAAAATAAGCGTTCTTTTAAAATAACACAAATACACCTATACTAAAGGTTAGATGATTCAGTATTTGTCTGTGTTTAAAACTAAAAAAAAAAACATGTTTTGTCTTTTTGTGAATTTTTGTCCTTATATCGCAAAGCAAAATCAAGACATTTTTTTATACATCAAACCAGTTTATATGCCATCTTATCTAACACGGATCATCAAATCCATAATTGGGAAAGATGAGAATACTTACAAATAATAATAGGCACAGTAAAAATTGAAAGAGAATTGACCCCCTTACCCCCCAAAAAACACCAATAAGGTAGAACATTTTAAAAGAAGGTCAGAACTTTCATCTCCATATTAAAAAAATGGTAAGAATCGTTAATCGATATATCTTGGAACGGAATTTTCTGAGATCGTTATTTGCTTGGAAAGTAGTACCAATTTTGAGAATTGTAATTAAAATTTAGATAGCGTGTAGATGTTACATTCAAAAATAAATTAAAAAAAGAAAAAAGAAAGGAAATAAAAGTAAGCAGCAACAACAGTATCAACAACACGAAAAAGTAAAAAAATAAAAAAACAAAACAAAAAACAAAAACAACACAAAAAATAAAAACATAAAAAAATAACTATTGAAAAAAAAAAAAAATTGAACATGAAGCAAAACAATTATGTTGGACGGTCATTCGTTTTTCTGGAAATAAACGATCACACTATCGTTGCAATTTTCAGTTATTCAAAGGCGGACACTGCGCATGCGTTTACTTTGCCGGCGGCCATGACTAGGTTAGATGAAAATTGGGAATTGGTTTCGTGTTGCAGTAATGATGAGAAAGGCCAATTGAAATTGAACCTGATATAAACATTAATTTAGACAATTTTCGGTTTCAGAATATATGCATATATTGATTTCTGTGCGTACGTACATATACCTATGTATCCATATATATGTTTACGTGTTCGAGTGTAGACACGCACAGGATCGTAATAGTTTTGACATTGTTTTTCGTATATGCATAACAATGAAAAGAAATGGGTGCTTAGATTAGATGACATATCTATGTAAGAAACCAAACACGTGGAGAGAACAGTAAAAAGGATGATGAGCATTCATATATTCACATACAAATATCTCTCAAAATATACATAAAAGTACGTTTATTGTCATTACAATTTCATCTTTAACTAATAAGGAACAAGAAAGAATAGACTTTTTCATGTGAGTATACATTACAAAGAAATATCAATCTATCTATCTATCTATCTATCTATCTATCTGCACGAGAAGACTGCACCGAAAATTAGATTGACCTGTTTCGTTATGAGGATAGGTTCATCAGAAATAAGATTTTATTTCATTCTGCTTAAACAAAGTCTACACGTGACAAAAGTGTGGTGAAAGGCACACCGTTTTATTTCCTCTCCTTTGTCACGTGTTTATTTCGTTTAAGCGAAACAAAATAAAATCTGATTTTTGATGAAACTATCTTCAAAACGGGAGAAAATCGTGTCACTCTTCTTTCTTTTTCGTTTTCTTTTTTTTTTCTTCCCGCCTTGTCACGTGTAAATTTCAATCGCGTCAACAGTTCCGTTGTTTGGTTACCTGATGTACGACGCATTGAATATTAAAGAAAATCTATTGTAAGATTATGAGAATTGCAATAACAAAATATATTAGATAAAAACTAAAAGAAATAAAAAGTGTATGTTGGAGTATGCGAATAAAATATTGTGAATAGAAAGAATGTCTTGTACTCATTGGTAAAAGTGGCTGGGTGTAGACTATTTTTTTTTGCTTTGTAAAATATATATTATTTATTTGGCTACCTACGCAGTCAAAATGCGACACAAGGTCAGTTTAAAGAGGGATGCTCCACAGGAAGCAAGCCTCCTGGTCTGGTTGAGGAGAGAAAGATGGGAACAAAAATTGCTCAGTTCCATCAGTATTTCCCTTCTGGGGTGCCTCAGGTGTTGGGCAATTAACTCAGCTCTTACTCCTTTTAGGCAAGAAGAACAAGTGCTGCTTGGTGGATGGCGGCCTCAACATGAACTGAAAATTTTGTTGGACGCCAGGTGGTAGAACTAACAACAGTTCACACTAACATGACAGCGTTATTAGACATGACAGTGAAAAAGATAGGCTTCAGAAGTAAGTGTTTTCGTTACATGATAACTTGGTTATTGAAGAATTTAAGGTAGCGAAGTTCAAACCACAAAATCTGCAACACACAATAAGAAGCATACGCTGCACGAGCGCAAGACATCTGAAGTTTAGAAGAAAGATAAAATATATTTCTTGTTTTACTTTTGGCTAGCTGGAAAGAGAATAGAATTTGTCGGTATTCGTGATCTATAGCGCCCTCTATGGAATTGTCGAAAACGTATGGAAGAGCAAATAATACAAATTTATATGAGTATTGACACAGTACCGTTATCATTTTGAAAATAAAATTTAGTTGCATCCGATGAAGTTGTAAAAGCGAAGAATGTTATACAAATAAACTGTTAATCTCAACAAATTGGTTTTAATTTTTTCAGCTGTGTTTCTTAACTACTTTACCAGATAATATTATCCTATCTATCTATCTATCTATCTATGGTCGTCAGTATAACGATGGAAAATAAACTTAAGTGGGCGCATTTAAACTCCAACAAAATAGCATTTTTTCCCATAAAAGACTTTCATGCTAATATTATACATATAATAATAATAATATCTGACATTACGAGATAATATCTGATATTATATAATAAGATAAAAATTTAACATTATATATATATTAATAGTATCATATATATAATAATATCTACATATATATATTATATATAATGATATTTTTCATGCTAATATTATATATATATAATAATATTTTTTCATGGTAATATATATATAATAATAATATCTGACATTACGAAATAATATCTGACATTATATAATAAGATAAAAATGTAATATTATATATGTGATAATAATATCATATATATAATAATATCTATACATATATTATATATATAATAATATTTTTCATGCTAATATTATATATATAATATTTTTTCATGGTAATATTATACATATAATAATAATATCTGACATTATGAAATAATATCTGACATTAAGATAATAAGATAAAAATTAAACATTATATATATAATAATATTTATATATATATATTATATATATAATAACAATTTTCATGGTAATATTAATATACAATAATATTTTTTCATCGTAATATTATAAAGACGCAAGTTTTAGATTATATTCCTTGAAAATTTTATGATTTTAAAATATGCAAGTTTAAAAAGAGAGAAAAAAGTTATTGGTTGGTTTTACGGCATACTAACTCTTATTGGGCCATTTTATGTCGAAACTAGTTTAAGAATCCTAGCCTCCAGTTATATACAGTACAATAATCTATGTTCACAATCATTTTAACTTGGTAAATTCTTCATAGTCATAATATGTATTTACCGACCCATCTACACGAACGGGATGTAACACAATGTTAATTTTTAAAGCTGCGTTAAACAGGTTTGAATTAAGAGTTTTCCTTCTCCTAGACCGGTTGCAGTACCAAAGTTAAAGAGCTCAAACTGTCCAATTATCTACCCATAGCTGCAGAGACAATAATTGGATTTATACCTTTCCCGAAGGTGTTAGCACTATGTGGAATACAAACAGCCTCGTCTAGGATTTGAACTCGGGTCTCCGTGTTTAATTCCTTCGTGCGCCTCCTTTACATAGTCACAGTATCAAAAACTTCATACTAAAGAAGTGATCCCACACTCACAAGAGCTCCTGAAAAAATGGAGCTTCACTAAATGCAATTTAGTTTCATACTCAGCACCCCATTTTTGAGGGGGCGTCTTTCCTCTCTGCAGTTGATACAAATTGCATATTCGTGGCACCATCGAGAGAGCTCAAGGATTAACTCACATTTTACCACTGGTTTTGTTTCTAAATTCATTTTTCAATATACTTATTTATATATCCTATGTTGGTTTTACTACGAATCATATAACAATTTAGCTGGGCGTCATGGTCACCATCTGTATTTCCAAACCTTGATTCTCAGGCTTTCCCTTTTTGCCATATCATTCTATCCTATAATATCATTCTATCCTATAATATCATTCTATCCTATAATTTGCCTATTGCCATGGTGGAGTAAAGGAGATGAGTGGGATTCATGGGGTTCGTAAGGTCACCAGCGCAAAGTGAAATGTAAGCAGCCTGGTTCAGGATTTGAACTTGAGTAACCGAATGTATTTCTTAAAGCGATAACTGTTACGCCGAAATATAATATAATATAACATAATATCATATGAAATAATATTTTAGAGGCGCTCATAGTGTAATGGTTATCGTCAAAGGAAATAGACATAGCGACACGATTTCAAAGCCTAGACAGGGCTATTTGTATTTTCCATAGCATTTATATCCACGGGAAAAGTATACATTCAACAATTCTCTCTCCTGTTATGGGTAAATAGTAGGGCAGGCTGGCTTCTTTAATCTTGGTATGACAAATAATGAAACGAGTTAAACACCACTTAAAATTGTCATTGTGTCACATCCTGCTCGTGGTGAGAGGTTGGGTAAAAACATGATATATGTGTATGGTTATATCGTTTTATGTATCCGTCTAAATGATCACACACACACACACACACACACACACACACATATATAGTGTAGTTTGTTATATCTATAAGGAGTGCTCAATATCAGTAATAAACCATATATTTAGGCTTAGATAGCGTAGACATAGAGACAACGGCACTTGATAACTTTCAGTTTTAAGTCTCTGTGATCATTGGACTAAATGTTTAATGATCACATAATTGAGAAACTAACAATTATCAAAGGCCGTTGACTCTATGCCTACGCTATCTATCTATCTATCTATCTATCTATCTATCTATCTGCTTCTTTCTTTCTGTCTTTCTTTCTTTCTTTCTTTCTTTCTCAAATAGATATTATATTTTATTGTACATGGTCTGGTAAAATGATTTTGCTGATTTAGGGTTGCCGCCGCATTGGTGCTAGTAGTGATGAGCAAATAGGAATTATGCCTTTGACTCGTGGCACTCATGTCATTTTAAGTTAAACGGTAAACCTTGTACATTTGTAATTCAAAAACTTAAAAAATGGAATCTCTCATTATAACACAAGGGTTATTTCGCAAGCCTTTCGGAGCAGTTTGAGACGGAAGTGTTCCTGACAGTAAAACAACATTGTTGTGGGTTGGAAATTCCCGAAAGTTTGGTTCACCTTTAAAAAAAGTACCCAGTCGACCTGTTAGCGTTCGAACGTTAGATTATATTGGAGCAGTGATGCAGGCCGTTACCAGATCTCCACAACTTTTAGCCCTAAGGCACGCTTTTGTAAGATTTGATCTGAAATTGAGGAGAATTTCACAAGTAGGCCTTAAAATCATCGACAACTTCACCAGTGATCTCTCTACAGTGATTGTGTTACCGCTTGGTGTGAAAGAATTTGGATTAGTGGGACCATACAATTTTTAAGAAGAAGGACCCACAATATCAATTACAACCAATATCTATATAAAGATGTTACACAACCTTCTGTAGCCGAGATTGGAAACTCGCCTCTGTGGAAAACAAAATGAGGTCACTGCACATCCACCGAGTACATACAAGAGTATCTATGGAAGTTCCAAAAGAAAAATTTCCAAGGTCCGTCGTCTTACTATATAGAGACATCATTTAGCCGGTTCGTTCAAGAGATGTATAATCTTATGACTACATCTTATGGGGGAATCTGAAGGCTCAAGTCTTTAAACTTAAGCTGAAGACAACTGTCTAACTGAGATTTTTATTATGAAATCGAAGAAATACCATCAGCAATGACTTGACGAGCGATGCAGAACTTCTGGGTGAGGTTTCAGTTTGTGAAGACAAATATTTGGACGGTATTATCTTTAAAAGAAAGTAAAGATATTGAAAATTCCCCCCGCCACCCACAAAAAAAAATGAAATAGCAAATTCTTAGAGTAAAATTTAATTTTGAATTGGATGTAAGTTGCATTTTTTATTTACACTCTAGCGGATTCTTTATTATATTATATTATATTATATTATATTATATTACATATGTATTTACCGATAAAAATATCTATCTATCTGTGATTATATATATATATATATATATATGTGTGTGTGTGTGTGTGTGTGTGTGTGTGTGTGTGTGTGCCTGTGTGTGTGTGTCAGCTGAGGACCTGCCAGAAGCGATGAACGATAGGGAGGAGTGGCGAGAGAGGGTCAGGGATATCTGTGCTGGCGGCACGACATGAGGATGATGATATTATATTTGTATTTACGGATAAGAATATTCGGTAATCTATCTATCTATCTATCTATCTATCTATCTATCTATCTATCTATCTATCATTACATATATATATATATATATATATATATATATATATATATGCGCGCGCGTATGTGTCTCAGAGTTATATTATATTATATTATATTTGTATTTATTGATAAGAATATCCGGTAATCTATCTATCTATCTATCTATCTATCTATCTATCTATCTATCTATCTATCTATCTATCTATCAGTGATTTTACACACACACACACACACACACACACACACACACACACATATATATGTGTGTGTGCGCGCGCTCGCGCGTGTGTGTTTGTAAAGGAACATGCTTATGAATCCACATTTGTCATATCGGTGATTATTTTCTTCATGATTAAGTTGAATCGAAAAACGCTGTTTTGTTTGCTTTCAAAGGAGAGAAAAGATTAAGTATGATTAATATTTTGCCATTCGGGAATAAATGCTTACAATGAAATTCTGTATCTGGAGAAAGAAATAGAATTACAATCAATATTTCCATAGAAACGCATCTTGTGACCTTTTACCTTTCCGTACATTCCCCCACTCACCTACCTCTCACTTATTCGAGCTCTGTGTATCAGGGGTCAACAGTTCATTTAAAGATATGAACCGATGAACTATCTACACAACTGATTCGTTTATAGTGGTGAAGATTTATGTAGAACCAGCCTCGAATTTTGGGATGAGCTGATAACAGAATAATAGTGCTCCAATGTGCCACAGATTCTCCAGAACAACAATTTCAGGATTTGAATACCGAGTTTTTCCTTCACCCAGATCGGTAGCGAAATCAAGCCAAAGAGCCCCGCCTGTCCTAATATTTATCCACATTTATATATATATATATATATATATATATATATATATATATATATATATATATATATTAATCACAAACTGCTCATTAAAAATGAAGATGGACGTCCAATGTAATCTCTGCTCTTAATTGATCTGGCATATATATATATATATATATATATATATATATATATATATATATAATTCTATTAAATACCCTGTCCAGTGGTGAAAGCTGTTTGGTAGCGCCAAGAGTGGCAGTACCGCCTTGAGCTACTGAAACTGTGTTATCACCCCTGGTGGGCGGCTGATGAGGGCAGGGTATCACACGTGCTTTCACACGTTGTATGATGAAAAAAAAGAATGCCTACTTTTCGTTATAGAAGGTTGTGATATCCGATTTATAATTGGCATTGGATTGAAGCCAGAGAGAATTGTTGTGTAGGGGTTGCCATTAAATGTAGCACACATACTTCTCTGTTGGGTTCTCTAGGTGTTTTATCAGTTTACATACCTTGGCATCAACATCACATCTACAGAATGTAATGTCAACACACGCCTAGCAACGGCGTGGAATAGTATAGAAAGTTTACCGATCGCATTGAAATCTGATCTCTCCGATTGAATAAAACAAGATTTCCTTCAAGCTGTAGTTATGTCCATACTACTATATAGATGTACCACACTGATGTGAACAAAATCCTAAAAGAAAAAGCTGTAAGCGAACGACACAAGAATGCTGTGTGTTATTTCAAGGAACGCCTGGAAGCAATACTCCTCAAAACAGTTGCTGCATGGCTACCTACCTCTCATCTCACAAATCATGCAAGGCACTGCTGGAGAAGGACAAACTCAAGCGACGTTCTCTAATGGACGTGCCAGTGTTGGTCAACCAGCAAAGATTTATCAACATTAGCTCTGTGCGGACATAAGATGCAGGGCCGAAAACGAACGAGGAGCGAAAATATGATTGGGACGGATGGCAAGAGAGCGTCAGGGAACACTGTGCCGTTAGCACAACTTGGTGATGATGATGATCATGATGATGATATATTTTTCGGATGAATTTTATCTCATCTCGACAGTTAGTCTAACATCAGTAAATAAAGTAATGCATCATTATTTGGCTATTGTGCACTGAGTTTGCGCTTGAATTTCACGCCAAGGGCAACATTCAGTATTTTGACGTCGTCAACTAATCAGTTGATTCAAATTTCACATCCCTATGTCAACGTTTCATTGCTGGGCCCGTTTACAAAACAAAAGATTATATGACAAACATGGATTTTCACATTGGATTCTCGTAATTTGCTGTAAAAAATGTTGTTGGATCATCTGGGTTTGTCTTACGATGCATTTTTCAGTAAAACCATGCCTGGCCCCAGTGTTATCTATCTATCTATCTATCTGGCTGGCACTGTAGAATAGACTGCATTTCTGCAAAGACCCCCCCCCAACGAGTGTCCTGGTATAAGACAATAAACAGTCTGATGGTTAGGATCCAGTAATGCTGGAAATTTGGGGAATGCGGAGTACCCCTTCATTACCATAGCTCCCAGGTCCACTCTGTCCGGAGTGGTAGCATTTGATAGGGTCTTACTTATGGGTCAAATAAAACTGTTTGATATCTAGAGTGGGTGCAAACAAACGACCTATGCTTAATCGAATTGTTTGAAATAGAGCTGTTTGATCATTTAACTGTGTGTATACAAATGATTTATATCTAATTATATTGTTAGTGATACACAGTAATACTTGAACCCATTTAACTGTATGTAAACAAAAGATTAATACTACATAGAATTATTTTTATTTGATCGAAATACTTGAAACCATTCAACGGTGAGCAAAGAAAAAACGAGCTCAGGCTCATTTAAAAATGTTATTAATGTAATGCATTTACCAATCATATATTCAATATATATGTATAAAGAGGTTTTGGCATTTAATAACCCAGAATGATTGATATGCCAGAAAACCCAACCACACCAAATCATATATATCTAATATATTTTATTGTTGTTATGGAATATCCCACACTCTTTCTCAGTCATGTGGACTGACTATATCAGTGACTATATATATAGTGAGCTCGGCATAATACCTATCCTTGCTTTGGGGATTAGTAGCGTGCCTCACTATTCCTTGTGTGTCTCATTGAATGTCTCTTGAAATAAACCTCTCTTTCTTTTATCTACGAATGTGCTGACTGTTCCTTTCCACCCGAGTACAATCTTGTCTGATTGTATCCCTTTTAAGGATACAACAGTGACGACGATTGATTCGATTCAAATTCATGGCAAGAAACTACCCAACACTGTAAGACGTACAACAGTAGTAATTACGGATTGAAGAAGACTTACGTTGAAAATACTCAAGGAAAGCACACAACGAAAAATATTTTGGTCATTGTGGATAACATTCACGACCGTAATACACGAAGAACTTTTTTTGGAAACAGCGAGAAGTATTTTTTCTTGAAAAGGTATAACGTCGGTAAGAAACTTTTCTAAAAAATCTTGTTGCTTCACTCAACACGGAATTCAAACTTGAGTCGATACAATACAAAAAAATGTGTCTTTCCTGAAAAAAAAAAAGGATTCTCGCATGGACATTGTTCTATTCTATTGTTTCCGGCTACAAAAAAAAAAAAAAAAAAAAAAAAAAAATGGAACGACTTGTTAAATTGACCAAAGCTTTATACGCTAGCATGCAGTTACAACAACAACAATTGCTACAAAAGAAAAAAAAAATCAAAATCACGAAAGATTTTTCAAGATGAGCTGACACAGTTACGAAAACAACAAGCAAAGGACACCAAGCTGTTATTCGAAACCGTATTAGGTAAGACAAGCGAAGAACATGGCTCCAGGTTTTTTCTCCTGAAGGAATATCGAATTCGTTATCAGAATTCATGAATGATGAGGACAACGAAATAACCTTCCTCGCCTATTTTGGTAGATACGAGACGATTTTTACGAAAAGATGCGAACAATAGTCTGATGAAGAAAAAAAATCACTCTCATACTCCAAAAATAAGGCACGGAGGAGACCATTAAATACACGAACCTAGTTTTATCAAAAAAGGCCGGAGGAAATCTCGTTCGAGGAGACAATAAAAATTATGTCAAGAGTTTTTGACGAGTGGGACAGTTTATTCCATACTCGATACAAATTTTTAAACATTATAAAACAAGCGAATAAAGACTGTGAATTAGGCGACCTTTCAATCGACATGTTTAAATGTTTAATTTAGGTTCAGGTACTTACAGCGGCGAAGGACAAAGAAATCACATCTAGTATTTTGATTATTATGGGGCAAGACCCTGAAATGACGCTAGGTGAGAAGGTGATTGCGGAATGCCAGAGGCTGATAAATGAAAAGAGAAACAATACACAGATTGAACAAAAGAACTTCTCGAGTATAAGCGATAAAACAACCGAAATTTACAAAAATGAAAGCGAAAACATCTCAGTGTGATGCCTGTAGGAGGTCTCATTTAAAAAGGGATTGTTTTTAGGATAAGATTTGCTTCGAGTGTGGCTATGTTTGTCACAAAAGCTCCCACTGTCGGTACAAACAGAAAAGAAAGAAGCAAAAACTTTAAATAAAAGTAAATGTTGTTTTATCCAAGAGCGAAATTAAAAATAGTGAAAAAAGAAATGCGTGAATACAAAAATAGACGGACATACATTGTTATTGTTAGATACTGGAAGTTATATTTCTATGGGGAATGAACAAACATAGAAGAAAATAGGTTGTCCACTATTGAGGAGTGGCAAAAAATTAGCTAGAGGTGTATCAGGGAAAAAGCTAAATTCCTAGAGCGAATTTAGCAGCAACATAGCATTTATAGAGAGAATGTTCGTCTAAGTACGTCGAATCTATTTGCTACAGACAGGATCGCACTCTTTGATTTATAGGTATTGCCTGTAAATTCATTTTACAAAATAGTAGACATAGCAGTAAAAGAAAAATCCGAAGAAACAGAAAAAATTATTTCTGACTAGAAAAACGAATATCCACGCGTGATTTCTGAAGGTCTTGGACAATGTACAAAAACCGAGGCCAAGTTCGAACTCAAAGACAACATAAGACCAGTATTCAGAGCAAAAAGGAATGTGCCATTGTAGGTTTTGGATGCAGTAAATCAAGAACTGGAACGTTTAGAGAAAACAGGGGTAATCTCTAAAGTTGACTACTCAGATTGGGCGGCACCTACGGTGTATGTAAAGAAAAAGAACAAAAAGATTTTTCAATCGGATTAAATGACTATCTTAAAGACCATACATACCCATTACCTTCACCAGAAAATATTTTCTCTAAGCAAAATGGTAACAAGGTGTTTTCTATGATAGATCTGTCTGAGGCATAGTGAAAATAGACGAAGAGTGCTCGAAGTTATTAGCGATTTATACACATAAAAGCTTCTCAAGTTTTGGATTAAAGGTTGCTTCCAGTTTGTTCAAACTAGTAATGGACACCATGGTAGCGATTAGGCGCCTCTGGTGGTGTAATGGTTAGCAAGCTCGACTAGCAAACCTACACGAGTGAGTTCGAGTCTCATTGGGTGCCCCTTTCATATGGCCTTGTGCCACATCTAAGCAAAAAGCTTAGTAAATTTCCACCATGGTAGCGATTCTAGAATTTGCCACCGTGTATCTAGATGACATCCTGTTGAGGAGTGAAAACGACGAACAGCACAAAAAATATATCAAACAGTGTTCTAGAAGGTTGACGAATATGGCTCTTCAAGCTAGGTTCAGAGAAATGCGAGTTCTTCGTGAAGCAGATAAAATATTTAGGTCAAATAATTGACGAGAACGGAAGAAGACCGGACTATTAAAGATATGTTACTATCAAACAACATCACTAATCTTCAGGGATTTTAGGCTAAGCCAACTTTAATAGTATCTACTTTCTCAAAATCTATGATCTTAGAGCTTCTTTGAATGACCTATTGAAAAAGGGTACAAGATGGATTTGGTCAAAAGAATGTGAAGACGCTTTGCAGAAAATAAAATGCTATCTGTTATTAGATTTATCGTTAGCTCATTTTGACCCTAAAAAAGAGATAATTGTAGCATCCGATGCCAGTAATTATAAAATCGGAGTTGTAATTCTCCACAAAGTTTGAAGATGGGATTAAAAAGCCCATAACCTATGTATCCAGAACCCTACTTCCTGCAGAAAAAAAATTATAGCCAGATTGAGAAAGAAAGCTTGGCTATAAACTATGCAATTAAGAAATTTCACAGGTTCATCCATGCGAGGAAATTCACATTACAGACTGATCATAGACCGTTGTTAACAATTTTTGTATCAAAAAAGGGTATATCCATGCACACTGCCAACAGGTTACAGTGCTGGGGTATAATCTTGCTGAACTACAACTTTAAGGTGGAATTTCTATTATCGAAAAAAAACTGGGATACGGCGACATGTCGATATTGATGGCAAAATTTTCAGAACCGTTAGAAGACAGTGATAGCTGCCTTAACAGATGAAAAGGAATTATCCGTATTGCTATGTTATGCTATTCGGTAGTTACCTGTGACTCTAGAAGATATAAAAAAAAGCTACTGAGAAGGACGAATTTATTGAAAAAAAACAAAAAACAAGTATGGCTGATTAAATCTGTGCGCAAGTACTATGATATGCAGATAGAGTGATAATACTCTCTACACTGCAAAAGAAAATTCTGAAAGAATTTCATATGTCATCCAAGCGTGTCAAGAATGAAGTCATTAATGCGTAGTTATACGTACTGGCCTTTGATGGACCAGGATATTGAAAAAATGGTAAAAGAGTGTAGAGGCTGTCAACTCGTGGCAAAAGCACCACCAACAAAAATTCAGCCATGGCCTAAAACGGATGTTCCGTAAAAGAGGTTACATATTAACTACACTGGACCTCTAAATGGTCACTGTTACCTTTATAATCGTGGATAAATCTCCAACTGACTGGAAATACTCAAGTGTAGACATCCGACATCCACTGTCAATGTATTAAACGAGCTATTCAGTCGTTTCGGAGTGCCTAAAACTTTGGTTAGCGACAACGGGACACAGTTTACTGGCAGGAATTTATCTATAGACCACATTACGACTTCTTTTTATCATTCTCGATCAAATTGGCGGAGAGATTCGTGGAGACTCTCAAAAGAACTTTAAGAAAGAATCAAGGGATGCACACTGATGAGAGGAGTATACCAAATTTTTTAGTGGTTTTCAGAATCATCCCCAATCCGAACACAGATTCAAGCCTTTCACCAACCGAACTGATGTTTGCAAGAAAAATTCGGTCAGTTTTCGAAAAAAGTTGTAGAAAAAACAAACAAACAAATAAAAAAAAAACACTTTGCGACAAAACTTTACAAACCAGGAGACAGAGTTTTCTTCAGAAATTATAAAGGTGGAAAAAGCTTCCGGGAAGATAGAATTATCATTAAAAGACTTGGCAGAGTGATATACATGCTCAAAGGAAGATGATTTGAACGTAAGAGTCACTTAAATCAGTTAAAGTCAAGATATATTAAAAATGTCATGCAAAAAGATAGTGAAGAATTGTCAATGGAAATGATATATGATGCATTCGAAATACCAGTTCCCACATGACCACCAGTAACGATAGAAATATCTCCAACTTCACCAGTGTCGGAAGTACCAACTTCCCGAAAACTATTAATGCCACAAATCCCACCCGCACAAAAATTTGTCTGACGGGAAAGTATCAGGGAGAAGAAAAAAGTCAAACGATTATCTCGACCATCCAAAAAGGTGGGGTTGAGCAAAATTTGCATGGGAAAATTAGCTCAGAAGGGGGTGTTGTAATGGAATATCCCACACTCTCTCTCAGTCATGTGGACTGACTATATTAGTGACTATATATATAGTGAGCTCGGCATAATACCAGTCCTTGCTTTGGGGATTAGTAGCGTGCCTCACTATTCCTTGTCTGTCTTATTAAATCTCTCTTGAAATAAACCTCTCTTTCTTTTATCTACGAACGTGCTGACTGTTTCATTCCACCCGAGTACAACCTTGTCTGATTGTATCCCTTTTAAGGACACATTATTTATAAAGAGGATTTGGTATTAAATTACCTACAACGGTTGATACGCTATAAAACCAAACCAAAGCACACCACACCACACTAAACCAAACCAAACCAAACCAAACCAAATCTATCTATCTGAGGGTAATACGATAAATAAGGGTAAGTTTTTTGAAAAAAGCAAGATTAATTTTTTCAGATTTTTCTCCAAAATATGTAAACTCTGCATTTTATGGAATTAGTTGAAAACAAAAATTATTTTAATCAGGTAAAAATATTTGTTTTGAGATCAAACAGTCTGCTCGTGGCTGAACAGAGGTCTGTCATCAACTTTTGCAAACTATGTGAAATTTACAGACGAATGTGTGATGTCTACAGAGAAACATATTTTTGTCAAAACAAATGCTTACAAATAAGCTAAACATGGTTTTGCCACAACGAGCCTGAGTCGAAAATACAGTCTATAGAGTGAAATAGACTGACTCTCTGGTAAAGAGCATAACAGTCAGTAAAGAAGGTCATGCTGATAATCTTCAGGGACATGGAAGGACCTATCACTGCTGATTTCCTGGATAAAGAGGCAAATATAGACATTGGCTATATTCACCATATTTATTAAATGAACTTGTAAATATGATAATAAATAAAACTTGAAAAGGTGAAGTTAGAATCAAAATTGTTTTATTTCTCGTGAAATTGTAACACTGATGTCAGATTTTCATGTCGTATTTCTTATCATTTTGTCGGCTGATATTTTCAGTGCATTTATGATCAATAAATACATAAATATATAGATATATCATAAATGGACGCACACATACACACATATGAGTGTGAGTGTGTAAACACTTATAACACACACACACACACACACACACACACATATATGTATATATGTGTGTGAATGTGTATGCATTTATAATACAAGCACATACACACATATACATATATTAGTGTGCATGTGTATACATTTAAAATAGACACATACAAACACACACATGTATATGTACATATGAGTGTGAGTGTGTATACATTTATAATACAGACATATTCTAGCTATACACACACACATACACACGTATATGTGAATGAGTATACATTTATAATACAGACACGTACAAACACATACACATATATGTATATATTAGTGTGTATGTGTATATGTTAGTGTGTATATATTTATAATACACACACACAGATATATATTGTGTATGTATATTTTGTCAGCTATTTATTGTATTTACCTGTTTGGCAAGAGACCAGGAAACTTTTCATTTCTATTACCTTGTTATTTTTTGTATCAGGGTTCAGTTGATACAGAAGTTGACAAGAAAGCTAGAGGAAAAACATAAAAAGAAATTTCCAATCTCTAACTAAACCTGTGAAAAAAACAATATAACACACACACACACACACACACACACACACACACACACACACACACACACATATATATATATGTTCAAGTAAGACGAATTAGACATGAAGGGCACTGCTGGAGATGCAAGGACGCATTCATAAGCGCGATCTTCTATGAACTTAATTACAGGGACAGTGTTGGCGGACACTGGATGTACTTTGAAGGACCTGCCAGAAGCAATGGATTAATAGAGAGAGAGAGAGAGAGAGAGAGAGAGAGAGAGAGAGAGAGAGAGAGAGAGAGAGTTAATGATGATATATATATATATATATATAAACACAAATTTTATATGTGAAAATGCCTCAGTATACATGCATAATAATGGCACTAATTTAAGCTGTACATAACATTCTTGGATAAATCTTAGACTTTTTTCATTCAACATCTTGATTCTTTAAACAAAGAATTGAGAACATCTTCACATAAGGCGTTAGAGCATACTAATGTAGTAAGTTCTAACGCTTTAGGTGAAGACGTCCTCAATTGAAGAAAATGATGGCTTCTAAAAATCTGTTTGTTTCTATTTTATTTTACTCTGCTGAAAAGAGAGGAGAGCACTATATTTCGATCTAGATATTACACCCGACCTGACGAGGACCATAGATGGGAACAATCGGTATAGCATAAAAAATGCTAAGAAGAGATTCAATTGTTAGAATATATTCCGGAATATTCTTTTTTATATTGAATATTAAAGTATCCAGTATAGATGTGCCTCTTTATAAGGAAATATTTACAAGAAGTAAAAGTTATGAATAATGATTGGTAATAATTTTGACACATATTATCTTTCATTTTCTTAATTTTAGGCTATTTATCTTACCTTCTAGCTAAAGGCAGGTTTTGACACAAATTCTTCTTCTTTTTTTTTTAAAGCAGAGGTCTCTCTCGAGTGTTGGTGAGCAGTGTCAAGAACGGCTCAGCTCTGCGGTATTCTCTTTTTTAGAAAGAGGGTACCTCAGTAAATAAACCTGTCGGCTACCTGGAGTGCGTAATCCATTGAAGCTAAGATAACTTAAACTAATTCTAGTAGCATTTTATTACTAAGACGGTTAGTAATAATAACTAACAGTCTCAGTTTAAAAAAAAGAATGAAAAACTATTATTCTTTCATGAGTTTGCAGTATTGTCATCATCTTTGCTGAGCACATCAGTAAATGATAAGAGTTCTTTCTTTCAGAGTTTCAGATAGAGAGTGAATACAGATTTTAAGAGCTGATTATTTTTTTTTTACTATTTAGCAATCAAGATTTAACTTTGGTTTCCTTTGAATAAGATGCTACTATAAGATAAAACAAAGATATATAATTCATTTATTTCTTTGAGAAATAAGATAAATGTAAAAACATTAAAACAATTAAGTTAATATACATTGTTAAAATTATTAGGCAATTTATATTGATGTGTACTGAAACGCGTTACATTAATCTATTTTGCTAGCTGACAGTTTCGTTATGTTCCTTTGTTTAATGGCATATCAACCTTCATGGGTTATTTAATGTCAAAGTCATCCTTCTAGAAGAACAGTTGTGGTACTATTTATCCCATTGTTTGGGTGGGATAAGATTTGATTTTGTTTCCTTGTTTAATGGCATATCAACTTCTTATGGGTTATTTAATGCCAAAGCCATCCTTGTAGAAGAACAGTTGTGGTACTATTTAATCCATAGTTTGGGTGGGATAAGATTTGATTTTGTTTCCTTGTTTAATGGTATATCCACTTCTTATGGGTTATTTAATGCCAAAGCCATCCTTGTAGAAGAACAGTAGTGGTACTATTTAATCCATAGTTTGGGTGGGATAAGATTTGATTTTGTTTCCTTGTTTAATGGTATATCCACTTCTTATGGGTTATTTAATGCCAAAGCCATCCTTGTAGAAGAACAGTAGTGGTACTATTTAACCCATAGTTTGGGTGGGATAAGATTTGATTTTGTTTCCTTGTTTAATGGCATATCAACTTCTTATGGGTTATTTAATGCCAAAGCCATCCTTGCCGAAGAACAGTAGTGGTACTATTTAATCCATAGTTTGGGTGGGATAAGATTTGATTTTGTTTCCTTGTTTAATGGCATATCAACTTCTTATGGGTTATTTAATGCCAAAGCCATCCTTGTAGAAGAACAGTAGTGGTACTATTTAACCCATAGTTTGGGTGGGATAAGATTTGATTTTGTTTCCTTGTTTAATGGCATATCAACTTCTTATGGGTTATTTAATGCTAAAGCAATTCTTGAAGAAGAACAGTAGTGGTACTATTAAACCAATTGCTGGGGGATAAGATTTAGCTTCGTTTTTTTTTTTTGTTTTAATGGCATATGTGGGATTGAATAAGATAAATAAAATAAAGTTAAAAAAACTGCGGAAGTTCCCAGAAGCTTCTGACAGGAAATTGGAACTGCACATGCCTGAAAACGGACCTAAGGCCCCGAGAAAGAAATTCGTTCTCTTTCAGCAGTGACCGTTGGATTGGAAAGATCTAGTTTCTTCCGCTGCAGATGGGAAAACTATGTGTTCGCTAAGTGGCATGTTGGTTCACTCTCCCACCAGTAGCAGCCATCTCTGCTAACAGCAACCCACGACTTAAAATACTGAATAATGGACATATCTACCCGAAAACAAGTGTATTTTTAACACCCTGTCTGAGAGACGTGACCATTTCATTTGGATTCAGGAAAAATTTTCCCACCCAAATAATGGTTATTGAACCCAGAAATAAAGATAAAATATCAAAGATATATTCTCTCTCCGCCCCCTCCTTTTTTTCCTTTGCCGGTTTCATAGACAAGAAGATGCCAGCGAATTAAGATGGGGTAAGAATAAATTAACGAAGTCAGATATTTAAAACCAAAACCCAAACTGAACGAATAACACCAACAAAATCTCCATAAGCCTTATACATATCAACCTTTGTAATGCCAAAGCCATTATTGTAGAAGAATAGTAATGGTACAATTTAGCCTATTCGGTGTGTGTGTGGGGAGGATTAGGATCGTCATACTTTTTCTAATGGTGTTAGTCTGAATGTGAATTTAACGGCGTGTTTAGAGTTCAAACTTGCTTACACTGAAGGGGTTCAGAATTTTAGCCTCAAAGCAATAGCTTGAAATAGAAATGTTTTTTTTACCAATTAAACCGTACTTACATTTAAACTGCTTGCTTATGTTAAACTGAATTACTTGAAATAGAAATGTTTTTTGCCAATTAAACCGTACTTACATTTAAACTGCTTGCTTATGCTAAACTAAATTGCTTGAAATGGAACTGTTTTTTGCCAATTAAACTGTACTTACATTTAAACTGCTTGCTTATGCTAAACTGAATTGCTTGAAATGGAACTGTTTTTTGCCAATTAAACTGTACTTACATTTAAACTGCTTGCTTATGCTAAACTGAATTGCTTGAAATGGAACTGTTTTTCGCCAATTAAACCGTACTTACATTTAAACTGCTTGCTTATGCTTAACTGAATTGCTTGAAATGGGAGTTTTCTTTACAGTAAAACTGTACTTACACTAAACTGAATTGTTATGTATATAGAACCATTTTGACAAAATGAATAAAAATGGATTTTGCATTAAATAACCTACAAAGGTTGATACGCCATAAAACCCAAACAATCAACCGACTAGTCTCAAAGCTACGGAGATTCCCACCAATTATAAAAGAATAATAAGTAATAAAAGATTTTTTTTTACTTCAACAAGATTTCTGTATTCACAGTATTTTTCAAAAAATATCTTTTTTCTGTATTTTTTTTTTTTTACATTTGTGTGGAAATCACTTAATGACTATAAGGTTTAACGCACCGACATCCAAAGCTAGAGTTACAACACAGCATCATCGATGAACTTACTCCAGACTGACTTGATTTTGGAAAGTTAAGTTTCTTTTATAGAGCTTTCAGACAAAGAAACTCCAATTTGTAGCGTGTGAGTAGATTAATCCTGTGAAAAGTTCTCATTATCTCTGAGATGAAAGGAACGGTGGAATTTAAGATAAAGTCAATTCCCCCAGACTTTTCCTTCTTTTGTGATCAACTTGATATTTGTTGATTCTCATCACTAATACTTAAATACCAATGTACTGTCTTATCCATGTCAAAAGATCACTCCTCAGAAACCCCAAATACTATGTGGATTTTATTGCCTATCATATAACACTTTAACAAGCCATCCGGTGACTGTCTGTGGAGTTGTGGTTAACATGCTAGACTCTGACATCATAAAAAGTGAGTTCGAACTCCAGTAGCGCTATTATGTTCCCTTTCGGACAAACACCCCTTAGGGAAAAGGATAAACCCACTAATCCCTTCAGCAATGAGTTAAATAGTATCACTATTGTTCTTTGACAAGGATAGCTTTGGCATTAAATAACCCACAAAAATTGATATGCCATTAAAAAGCAAAGAAACAAAACCAAATCTTATCACCCAGCTATGGATTCAATAGTATCACTACTGTTCTACAAGGATGGCTTTGACATTAAATAACCCACAAAAGTTGATAGGCCTTTAAAAAACAAAGAAATCATATTAAACCTGAGTCTTATTAAAAGTTATTGCAATCTGCATTTTCGACTCCTAATTTTTGGACCTTCCTGGTTTGGGGTTGTCTTTGTAAGTTAAACCTAAAACAATTTCAGATTCGTAACCAACTGATTCTAAGATGCGTCCTGGTAATAATTTAACATACCCTCCCTTGACTAGTCTTCCAAACTAATTTCTTTTGCAAATCACTTCTCTAATTCAAGGCTACATGTTATTAATCTCTCACCGTTTAACTAGAGTGCCAAGTAAATTATACCAATACGGAATTTATTAAGACTTTTGCTTCTTAACAAAGACAATGTACATAAGATAGAGTTTTCCGTTAAACATTATTCAACACAAAAAAAAAAAAAAAGAAGAAAAACTAAAAAAAGAAAGAAATGAGAAATAGGATAGAATTTATTTTTTGCTAAAAATAATTTACATAACAAGGTTTGTCGCTAACTTTAAAAAAAGAAGAATGTTCTATTGGATTATGACTGTCTCCAAACTGTCGTTTGCCCAGAACTTCATTGCTGTTACGATGTTGACTGGTTGTCTTTTATAGCATATCTACACTTAAAAGTTGTAAATACTAAATCCTGTTATACGCACACACACACACACACACACACACACACACACACACACACACACACACACACACACGCACAACACACACACACACACACAACACACGCACACACACACGCACAGCACACACAACAAACATACACACACACAACACACGCACACACATACTATACACACAACACAATACACACAACACACATACACAACACACACACAACACACACATGCATCAACACACACACACCACACACACACAACCCACACACGACACACTCACACACATACACACACACACACAACACACACACATATACACACAACACACACAATACACACAACTCACGCACACACATACACACAACACACACACACACACACACACACACAGGGGGTGTCCTCGTGGTGTAATGGTTTAAGCGATGGACTGTGGAATCGTAGTATGAAACAACACACACACACACACACACACACACACACACACACACACACACACCCACACACACACACACACACACATGATTTGTAAACAAATAGTTGGTCGGTAACATTATTTTAAATGATCTAGGACTTCTTTGTTTGCTTACAGAGATGCAGTCGGCGTATTATTCAGCCCTAACAGACTGGGCTTGTGCCGTTAAGAGTTTACAGTAGATGAATACGGACTACATCCATAATCTTGTCACCTGATCGCAGGCCATTTTCCTCAGTAATATTATCAATAGATAATAAACAAACATATTCGTTCAGTTCAAGGTAAATAAGCGATGTTGAAATTAAGTACATTCTAAGAGGAAGAGAATGTAGATTTTCATTCATAAGAAACAAAGCGAAAGTTTTTGACTAAGTCCAGAATAATTCCGTACTTACTGAAGAAATATTTATTTCTTTGCTATTCATAAGATTGAGGTAGGTTCGGAATTAGATAAGAATACGATGATTTATTAATAATTTTAATTTATTAAAAATGTACGTTTAGCAATCTAGGAGGGAAAAAGAATTCTTAAATTATTTTTAAGTTTTGATCCTTAAAGATTTTCGCGGCAAGTCAAATATTGTCATCTGCGGATTCTCAAAGAAATTTTAAAACGAGCAGATACATGCTGATTGATCAATAAACGTAAAAATACATTTAGAAAGATTACAGTTTCTTGTGACTATTTTTGCACAAAAAAACTAACACTTTTTTTTTACTATGGAAATCATTTGATTTCCCATACAAGTCTCTTATTTCGTTGGTTACTTGCGGCGACAAGTTTTCCGGGGTTAACTTGTTAGAATCAACGATTGATCAAGATAACCCCACCTGGCATAATATAATATAATGGCCGAGGGATTTCGTTTCATGCCTTTGGGTTTAGTTAGGCTGAGAACCTTTCGGCTCAGCACATAGGTTAGTTAGGTGCAACATTGATGCCAGTGTTAACGCGGGCGCGCGCAGAGCGGATGTGTCACTCAGAGATGTCACAATAGCCCGAGAAGAGAAATGGGTGACGGAGTGCGAATGACGTCATGTACCGGAAGCGCGCAGAGGATTTTGGGAATTTGAAGAAAGTTAAGAGAGTTGAAACTAGACGCTGAATGAGGAGGTTCGACTTTTGGGGCTCGCTGAGGCGAGACGAATTTGCGCGCCATGGGTGCCGCACAAGATAGGGGCCAGATGATAAAAACAGAATAGTAAGATTGTGTCTCTCTCCTTATGTCGAAACCTTTAACTCAAAAGTAATGAAAAGGTTTCGTACCTGAAAAAAGAAGTCGTTACGTATTTTCGAATTTCGAGATTCCTATGTTCTTTATGTATACATGTTATCTAAATGAGTTATGGACAATCGATGTTCATTTCCCAAATATCCATATCATGGCTATGGTACAATAAACTGGTTAGTTACTGACTACTTTCGGATATAATTCTTTTCGTACATAGAGCAGCCGAAACATGCGTCGTGGCGGCCGGAGTTCGATTCCCCGCTTGGGAAAATGAATTTGCCAGGCGAGTCTGGGAAACGGTCCTGCGCCCGGACCCACCAAAAAGGTCTTGTGCCACACTCGTCCGGTCGGTGGGACGTACGACAAATACCGACGTCTTCAAACAGCAACTCTACTCAACCATATTTGTTTCAAGATGACTGGCCATAGGAACGAGTAAAATTTCAGAAAATTTCCGATTCCATTCTTCGGGGTAACGCAGTTCCTATTCTTTTAGTCAGAACTGTAAATCAGAAGTGATTTTAAAAGGTGACTTTAAAAATTAAACACATTTTAAAAATCTATCTATCTATCTTAGTATTTTGGAATCTCTTTCTTTCTGTCTGTGTTAATATATATATATATATGATATCAAGTAGAACTATATATATATATATATATATATATATATATATATATATATATATATATGATACCATTTTTGCCAAAGCATCAAAGCAGAAAAAGAGTCTCCTAATTAAGGGAGGTTGCATATTACATCTAAGAGAGGTCGGAGAATAAATCGACCGAAATGTCGTATGGAAAAAAAAAGAAGTTCAATTATTCGAGTAATTCTTTGAGTGTTAATGGCCAGTCTAAAAATTATAGATGATATTGGTTAAAGTCATTTATCGATTACTAATTGCTTAAGTGATATTCATTAAAAAATACTTTCTTTTATGTTAGTATTAAATTATAATAACAAATTCAATTACATTCTTTTTGTGAATAGAATATTGATTATTTGAAGTCCTGAGATGAAGCAATGTCATCACTTTATAGACATTCGGATGGGTATTCTTATTTTTTATCTTCTTTTTAAAAAAAAAAAAAATTTCAGGCGCTGTATTTTTTGGCTTTTCAAGCGATGGTTGAATTTCTGAAATGAGGAATTATCATTATTTAGAGAATATCCTGATTAGTATCCTTCTCTTAGTTATTTCGGTAACAAAACTTCGAACTTTTAAGCGGTGTTTGAAAGATTAAGCTGTTATATTTTTATTTCACGGACTATTTGGAAGCATCATCATCATCATCTCCACAATCATCATCATCACCAACATCACCAACACCACCAATACCATCATCATCACCACCACCACCACCATCATCATTATCACTTCAACCACTGCCACCATCAAGGCATGCCGATGGAATGGATCCTAGTTGACTGGGCTGTAGAATACGCCGACTGTATCTTTGCAGAGGGATAAGACCTCACCTCCAACGAGTGTACTGGATATGTTACTAAACCATCTCATGGTTAGACTCTAGTACATCAGCTTTGAGGTACGTGGAATACCCCTTCATGGCCATCACTCCCAGGTCCAAAGGATAAAAATGAGAATATCCCATCACTCCAAGGTCCACTCTGACCTGGGGTTTTAGTACGTGTTAGGATCTCATCTATGGGTCAAATAGAATTATTAACCATTTGACTGTGAGTAAACAACTGACTGATATTAAATGGAATTGTTAGATTGCAATACTTAAAACCATTTAACTGTGTGCAAATAATAATGTTAGATTGCAGGACTTGAAACCATTTAAATATGAGGAAACACATGAGCTCTGGCGTGTTTAAAACATTACCTATAAACTATCCGTTTATATAGCATATATATATATATATATATATATGTCTGACGAATGCAAAATACATGAAACCCAGGGCCAAAGATACTACCATGTAATATATATATATATATATATATATATATATATATATATATATATTGTCATCCACAGACAGACCTGTTTCGTTCTATCAGAACTCTTCAGTGAGGCTAGACAGGCTAGATTCCCGAAGCTGGGATTAAAACCCGGTTGACTCAAACGCCAATCCAAGATTCTACCACTCAGCCAAGAGGAAACCAGCGCAATATATATATATATATATATATATATATATATATATATATATATATGTGTGTGTGTGGGGGGGGGATTTAGGATTGAATAGCCCAAAAAGGTTGATATGCTATAAACTCAAACGAACCAACGTCTGATTCTTTATCGCCATCCATTTCTCTGTGTCCCTACAGAGTTGATGAATATAAGGTTTTACTGGTCGGCTAAAACTGGCGCGTCTATATGTCGGAGTCCATATGAGAACGTCGCTTATGAATTCGTCCTTATTTCTCCAGCTGTGTCCAGCATATCTTACTCGTCTTACTTGGATTGTTTGTGAGATCGGAGATAGATAATACTCGTACATCTGTTTTATGCGGTGCTGCTTACTAGATTTATTCAGAACAGCACGTAGCATCTTTGCTTATTTCCCATCTAGCTTTTTCTCTTAGCGTTTCGTTAAAGTTCAAGAGGTGCAGTCATACAATAGTACTGACATAGGTAGAACTTGGAAGAATTCCTGTTTTATTTAATCAGATAGATTATATTTCCATGTGGTCATTAACCTCTCGATAGCTGATCATGGCTTACCCGTACGCATGTTGACATCTTTTTTCAGTTGATGAGATATTGTCACCGAGGTAGTCATATTTATTGATTTAGTATTTTTTTAAGTAAAGTGTATTCTCAAGGTTTTCAGTTATGATTTCAATTTGGCTGTTAAACACCCTTTTGTGCCACAATATAGAGGACTTTTTAAAGCCACATTCTGTGTGTGTAGAAAATTTGTTTTCGAAGTTAATTCTAAGCAATTCAAAATTTTTCTCTTTTTTATTTACTTGCTTTAATGGCTTGTTCTTGATAAAAGAATGGTTTCACGTATTATGTTGCGCAATACTTTGTAAAAGGTTTGTAAGATAGTTTTATTCGAAAGTAAAAAGACCCAAACTTTATCATCTTTTTGTCAATTAAAAAAAAAGGGAAAAATAAATAGGCACTGTTAAATTATCTTTACATGGCATAGAAAACTGTTTCTGTTGTGTTGTATTATGTAAAATTGGGCCTGAAAAGTAACACACACACACACACACACACACACACACACACACACACATATAAGCGCGTTCGCGCTGGCGAAGCAAAACAATTACTAACTAAATAAAATATCAATGAATAAATACAGTACAATATTGAAATTAAAAGTTTCCATTTCTCACTGATCATTGAAAAAAATCAAGAAAAGAATGATGAAACTTCCATACATTGCTGTTTCGTTTAAGAGCTGTGTTAAAATGAATTAATCGTTATTTTTTAACGTTTTCTTATCCTCATTCACAGAAATCATTTGTAAATTTCACACACATATCTCACCCATGAAAAAGATTAAATTAAATTCGTTTAAAAATAGAATTTGCTTTTAGTTTCCCATTTCTTCTACCTTGTGAATTCTTCAGCAAAGATATAAAACAAATTTGAGGTTATTTGTCAAATAAATCTCTGCACGTATTATTATTATTACTTATTATTATTATTATTAGAGTTTTTCACATCAGCGTTAACGGATGGTCTTTCACTAGAGTTTGAGTGACGGTATTCTGGCCGTTCTTAATAATGCTGTAGTGTAGATGGTCTCCACACTTCCTGTTATTGCCAAGTCCTCCAGTCTCTTTAATAATCCCTTAGTTACTCTACCAAAAGTACCAATCACTATTGGTTTCATTGTTCACTTCATGTTCCATAGTTTTTTCAATTCCCTAGCAAGGTCCAGGTACTTATTCTTTTCAAATTCTTTCAGTTTTATTCTGTTGTCAGCCGGGACAGCAAAGTCGACAATTTTGTAAATTCTCTTTTTTTTTTGTTGATTACTATAGAGTCTGGTCTTCTGGCCGAGATTAGTTGATCTGTTTGTATATCAAAGTCCTATGTGAGTTTATGTGTATCCTTCTCTTGGATAGATTCAAAGTTGTGCATATACCATTTGTTAGTATGGTCAAACTTTAATTTCTTTCACAATTCCCAACTGATTACCTTGCCCACCCAGTCGTGTCTAATGTTTTACTCCTTCTGTGCTAATTTGCTGCATTCGCTTATTATGTGATTGATCGTTTCGTCTCTATCACCACATAACCTACATTTGATATTTTGCAGTGTCTTATCTATTCTCGCTTTGATATAATTAGTTCTTACGACGCTGTTTTGTACTGCTATTAGGAGAGATTCTGTTTCTCTCTGAAAGTTTCCCTTTCTTAGTCAAGTCCAGGTTTTCTGGTGTGAGATGTTTATTAGTCGTTTAAAACGCCTATTGAGTTGTTTTTCTTCCCATCTTTGTTTTCTAGTTATTGTCATTCTGTTGTTCATCGTGTTGTCAGTATCGTTTCTGATGGCTGTAATCAGTCCTCCTTTGTGTATTTCTTTGTTGTCTTCGAGTCGTTGTATCGATGCATCAACGTTGTCTTCAATGCTGGCAAGAATTCTTCCTCCCTCTTTTCTTGATACATATTGTCTGTCAACGTCGTCTCTGGGATATAATGCCTTACGTCATTAGTTTTCTTTGATCCATTTGTTTAAGTTCATCTCTGGCCCACTTCGGAAAGGGTCCCGAATATCTAACGCGGGATACAGCCCAGGTATTAATTCCTTTGATAAGGTTTCGGCTAGAGAGTTTCGCCTCGAGTAGTTTTTTAGTTCTCCTGAGATATTCTTTTAGAATTGTGTCTTTCATTTCCAATTGTTTGATGGTGTCAGCCTCCTAGATGCCCAAGTATTTGTAGGTTTCTTTTTTTCCGAGCGTTGTAATCTTGTCTTGATTTGGTAGTTCCATTCCGTCAGTTAGATGTCGTTTGCCACTTTTCATTACAAGCATGGCATATTTTTCTATGCCAAATTCCATTCCTATGTCCTGACTGTATATTCTAACTGCGTGTATAAGAGTTTCCAGTTCTTTTTCATTTTTGCAAATAGTTTGATGTCATCCATGTACATTAAGTGGCTGATCTTTTCCAGCGATCTAAATTTGTATTTGGCTGTGCATTTTCTGAGAATGTGGTTAAGTGGCACCATGGCAATTATGGATATTAACTGTGATCGTGCATCTCCTTGAAAAATACCTCTTTGGATATTTGCTTCAGCTAAGCTTCTTCCTCTTGCAGTCAATTCCACTCTCCAGGTTTTCATGGTTTTCTCGATAAAGTTTATGACTTCATGTGATATTTTGTACGTTTTGAGGCAGTTTTTTATCCAGCTTTGCGGAACCATATCGTATACCTTTTTGCAGTCAATCCAGGCCATTGCTAGATTTTTCCGTCTGGTCTTGCTCTCATTTAGGATGTGTGATCTATGTAAAGTAACTCCCCAGTGCCTCTGGATGCTTTTCGGCATCCTTTCTGTTCCTCAGGGAACAAACCATGGCTTGTTAGCGAGTTGTAAATCTCTTCCCTTATTTGTGCTGTTAATATTTTCCACATCATCGGTAGGCAAGTTATGTGTCTGTAATTGTTTTGAGCGGTTATTATTATTATTATTATTATTATTATTATTATTATTATTATTATTATTATTATTTACTCTACCCGTCCACCAACTTCCAAGTCCTCTAGGCCTTTTAATAATCCTTTATTTATTGTGCCTAAATCACCAATCACAATTGGTACAATCGTTTACTTTCATGTTCCACAGCTTTTTCAATTCTCTAGCTAGGGTCTAGGTACTTATCCTTCTTTTCACTTTCCTTCAGATTTATTCTGTGGTCCGCCGGGACAGCAATGTCTACAATTTTGCAGATTCTCTTTTTTTGTTGATTATTATGAGGTCTGGTCTTCTGGCCGAGATTAGGTGATCCGTTTGTATGTTAAAGTCCCATAGGAGTTTATGCGAGTCATTTTCTATTATTATTATTATTATTATTATTATGAGAGTTTTTCATGCCAGTTTAATGGTTTCTCAATGGAGTTTGAGTGGAAGCAAGTTTCCTCAAGTTTCCAAGCTATTATTATTGTTATTATTATTATTAGTAGTATTACACTCATTGCGAGTTTTTCACATTGGTGTTAACTGATAGTCTTTCACTGGAGTCTGACCGAAAGCTAGAATCCTCAGGTCTCCAGGACTTTTCTCAGTATCCAGGCCGATGTGAACAATAGTCTCAATTCTTCCTCCGATTAACCGCACTTCCAATCCCAAGCCTTTGAAGATTGTTTTCAGCGTGCCGATCGCAACTGGTAACACCATCACCCACATGTTCCACAGCTTTCCACAGGTTCAAGTACTTGTCCTTCTTTCATTTTCTTTGATTTTCTCTCTGTGGTTTGGCAAAGTCTACAATATGGTAAGTTCTCTTGTTTTTTTGCCATCACTAGGTCTGGTCTTCTTGTCGGAATCAGGTGGTTTGTTTGTATTTCAAAATCCCAGCGAATTTTGTGCCTCTCATTCTCTAAGACGGATTCTGTTTCGTGTATGTACCATTTGGTAGGTTGGTCAAATTTCAACCTCTTGCACAATTCCAAGTGGATTACCTTTCACACACAGCCCTGCCTAATCTTATACTCCCTTTGTACTAGTTTACTACATTCGCTTACGGGATTAATGGTTTCGTCTCTATTACCACATAAACTACAGCCGCTATTCTGTTGCAGCTTATATATTTTCACTTACTTTATTATCATTTGACTCCTTTGAGAGTTTTCACATCAGCGTTAGCTGATGGTCTTTCACTTGAGTTTGAGTGACAGCAAGTCTCCACCAGTCTCTAGGACTCTTCTCAGTATTTTGGCCAGTCGGCTGGGGCTGTAGAATACACCGACTGCACCTCTGCAGTGGGGTAAGACCCCCCCCCCAACGAGTGTCCTGATTATGACACTAAACAATCTGATGGTGAGGTTACAGTGATGCTCGGGCTTTGGGGAATGCGGAACACCCCGTCATTGCCATTGCTCACAGGTCCACTCTGGCCCGGAATGGTAGCACCTGATAGGGCCCTATCTATGGTTTAAAAAGAACTAAATTGTGTACTTATGCTAAACTGAATTGTTTGAATTAGAACTGTTTGACTAAATTGAATGGCTTGAAATAGAAATGTTTTTGACAATTAAACACCGCACAACATTTAAACGGCGTACTTATGCTAAACTGAATTGTTTGAAATGGAACTGTTTTTCATATTGAAACTGTTCTTACGCTAAACTGAATTATTTAATGTAGAACTGTTTTGACATTTAACTGTGTATAAACAAAATCTATACTTATACTAAACTGAATAGGCAGAATTAGAACTGTTTGAATAAACTGAATAGCTTGGAATAGAAATGTTTTTGACAATCAAACTGTGTACTAATGCTAAAATGAATTGTTTGAAATAGAACTGATTATTTGTAAAAAAATGGATTTGGCGTTAAATAACCTACAAAGGTTGATATGCCATAAAAACCAATCAACCAACCAAGCAACCAACTATCTTCTCAGTGTTCTGACCGACCTTAATTAATGCTGTTGTATGGATGGTCTCTTCTTGCCATCTTATTTCTAATTCTTCCAGTCCCTTTATCAAACTTTGGAAATTGTTCCGAGCGCATCTATTACAGTTCATATTAGTATCACCTTCATGTTCCATTATTTTTTTAAGTACTTATTTTTCTTTTCACTTTTTAAAAAAATTTACTCTGTGGTTAGCCTAAACAGCAAAATCCACTATTTGGCAGGTTCTCTGTTTTTGTTTAATATCTCTTGGGCTGGTCGTCTGGCCGAGATTTGGTAATCTGTTTGTATCTCAAAATCCCAGAAAACTTTGTATGTCTCATTCTCCTGGGCGGATTCTAGGTTGTGCATATACCACCTGTTCGTTTGCTCAAATTTCAATTTCTTGCTCAATTCCCAGTGGATCACCTTTCCCACCCAGTCGTATCTAGTCTTATACGCTTTTTGTTCTAATTTGCTGCATTCACTTATGTGATTGATTGTTTTGTCTCTATTACTGCATTACCTACATTTGCTATTTTGTTACGTCTTATCTATTTTTGCTTAAACGTAGTTTGTCTTTATGCCATTATTTTATGTTGCTATTGGGAGAGATTCAGTTTCTCTCTTAATGTTTCCTTTTTTTAGCCATGTCCAGGTCTTCTCGTGAGAGATTTCGCTTATTTGTCGTTTGAAATGTTCATACAATTGTTTTCTCCCCAGTTTTGTTTCTTAGGTATGCTACTGTTGATTTTTCTGTTGTTTTGTATTGTTTCTGGTCGCTGTAATCAGTATTTCTTTTTCCTTTTTTATATAGTCTTTGAAACGTCTTATCAAGATATCGACGCTATCTTGAATGCTATCGAGTCATTTTCCTCCTTTTCTTGACGCATATAGTCTGTCGATTTTATCTCTGGGATATAAGGCCTTATGCATCGTTATGAGTTTTATTATTATTATTTTACTCATTTGAGAGTTTTTCTTATCAGCATTCGCAGATGGTTTTTCACTGAAGTTTGAGTGACAGCAAGTCTCAATGACTTTTCTTAGTATTCTGAGCGATCTCAATAATGCTGTAGTTTGGATGGTCTCCACTCGTCCAACTTATTTCCAAGTTCTCCATTCCATGTACCAATTCTTTGGTGATTGTACCGAGCGCGTCATTTACTATTGGTATCACCATCACTTTCATGTTCCATAGTTTTTTTTCTTCAGTTCTCTAGCAAAGCCTGGGTGCTTATTTCTCTTTTTGATTTCCTTCAGTTTTACTCTGTGGTCAACCAGAACGACAAGGTCCAAAATTTGGCTGGTTCTCTTTATTTTGTTGACTATTACAAGGTCTGGTCGTCTGGCCGAGATTAAATAATCTGTTTGTATCCCCAAATCCCAATATACAAATAAAAATGTACAAAACACGGAAGACCTCCTGTATGGTGATCAAATCTTCGTCAAGTCTCTATTGATTGACTTATCTTTGTTGAGCCTATCAGGAGAACTAGCCCCCGTCAGTATAGCTTGTCAGATAATTGAAGTAGAAGCTACCTCATCGCAAGGTAAATAATCAAGAGGAAGATATAATATTTAACTGTAAAAATAGTTATTACTTTTTCCTCTTTGCGAGTTTTTCCCACCTGTTGGAATTGGTGGTTTTCACTGAAGTCTGAGCTACAGTAAGTCTCTTAAGCATTCAAGAATTCTTCTCAGTATTCTATCCGACTTCAGCAATGCTGTGATCTGAACAGTCTTAATTATAATTCGGACTTCTTGTCTCTTTTCTAGATTTTTACTGATTGTCCCAAGTGCTCAAATTATGATTGGTATTACCGTCACCTTTATATAACCACTACTTGGTAAGTCTTAAAAAATTTTTTAAATTATAAACTGTCAGCAAAGAATTGGCCTTCTGATTTGGATTGGGGAAGCCATTTATATCATAAAGCCCAAGTTGTTTATTATTATCATTGTTATTATTATTGTTATTTTACTCCTTGAGAATTTTTCTCATCAGCGTTAGCTGATGGTCTTTCACCGGAGTCTGAGTGACAGCAAACCCCCTTAAGTCTCCTGGACCCTTCCCTCGTCAAACCGCCGCCTTAGACCATTATAAGTCACACCCGCAGTTTTTTGTCGCCATCTGTAACTTTGAAGATTATAAAACCCTTTTATTATTACCTATTGGCCTAGGGGTTAGAGTGTTCGCCAATGGCCCGGGAGACCTGGGTTCAATCCCAGGTCGAGTCATACCAAAGACTCAAAAAATGGTACTTGATGCTTCCTTGCTTAGCACTCAGCATTATAAGGTACGGATCAAGGGTAAAGTAGAGCACTCCAGGAAAGGAGTAGCGCCCTCCCCTACACATTGGTGTAGTAGCTATCGAAAAGGGAGCCTTCGGGTTACCCTCGACTATGGTCGCCAACTTTACTTACTTTTACTGCAGAAATCGGAGTTGTATTTTTTTTTTGTTTTACAATATATACCCTTCGGATTTCAGTTTTCAGCTGCCAGTTAACCCTCTTCCTTCCAGACATGGTCATCGGTCCTTCTTTTAAAGAATCACAGCGTGGGGCAGGGCAGTGTATGGTCACTTTCCTGGAGGGAACTTTCGATCTGTTTTTCCAAGTTGTAGCAGAGAGACTGGCGGGAGGCATACAAGGTTGTGGCAAAAGGGGTACCATAATTGGTATCGTTTAAACCAGGTTGTGACCCTGAGGGTTTATATTTGGTGCCGTACTCGAGGGCCGGGCTGGAGGTGGTATAACTGTACTATGAGCACCAATTACAATTGGTACAACCATCACTTTCATGTTCCACATTTTTTCAATTCCCTATCAAAGTCCTGCTAATTATCCTTCTTTTTGCTTTCTTTCAACTTTACTCTGTGGTCAGCCAGGACAGCAAAGTCCACAATTCTGCAAGTTCTCTGTTTTTTTTGTTGATTACTATTATCATTATTATTTACTTTTTGAGAGTTTTTCACATCAGCGTTAGCTTAGAGTCTTTCACTGAAGTTTGAGTGACAGCAAGTCTCCTTAAGTCTCCAGGACTCTTCTCAGTATTCTGGCCGATATCGATAACGTATTAGTTTGGATAGTCTCCACTTGTCCTGTTATTTCCAAGTCCTCCAGTTCCTTTAATAATCCTTCGGTGACAGTACCTAGAGCACCAATTACTGTTGTTGTTGTTGTTATTCATGATGATGATGATGATGATAATAATTCTTCTCAAATGATAACGATTTTTCTTAAAATTACAAAATATATTTTTGTAAACTTGCAACTATCTCTTTGCTTTGTAGATCAGTTCTTTTTTTTATTAGCACTATTTATACCTTTAATTCGTATATATCTATTTTTGTCATTTCAATTCATTGGACATTATTTCCATACACAACATTATGTAAATAGTCATGAATGCATAAACATATTTGTAAGAAATCAATTATTGATTAGCTAAAAGAATGTTTTTCAGAGTTGCTTTCATCCTTTCTATTTGTAGATAATTTAGAAATAGTGACAATAAATGTAGAAAGATAAACAAAATCAAGAGACTTGACTGTTTGTTAATCAAATATCAGATGCCAGGATGTTTTCAAAAGTTTTTATTAATCTATCAATGAGTAAAGTTGGTGACCTTGGTCAAGGGTGACCCGAAGGCTCCCTTTTCAATAACTATTACACCGAGGTGTAGGGGAGAGTGCTACTCCATTCCCTGGATTGCTCCACTTTATTCTTGACTCTTACCTTATAATGCTAAGCAAGGCAGCATTAGGTACCATTTTTTGAGTTTTTGGTATGACTTGACCTGGGATTGAACCCCGGCCTCCCGGACCATTGGCAAACAGTCTAATGGTTTGGCCAATATATATATATATAAGCTGGTATAATAACAATTAAAAAACATTGATTTTGATGTCTTTAGCTCAAAGAATGCATTTTTTACAGGACATGTTTCAAATGACCACCATTCACTTGTCTCAGTAATAAATCATTATCATATTAATGGGTTGCATTAATTTTGAGACACCCTGTATAATCGCGGAAATTCCTTGCATTTCAGCGGATAATTTCGGTCTTTCTTTGATGGTGTTATGATCATCACCTTTTGAAAATGACGCTTATATAAGCTTTAACCAAGATATAAATTTGATTATTCAATGGAAAATACTCGAATTAGCACTTCTATTAATTCTTATTAAAACGATTTAAGGCTTTAAGCACTTTAAGTTAGATTTCTCTCAACATTCTTTCTCTAAAAGCGATTCACTCAAAAACTTTCATACAACTTTTGATAATAATAAAAAAACATTCCGGCCGTCGAACTTTATCACCGATGAAAATTTTATTAAATTCAGTTATATGAAACCATATCATACAAAATATATTGAATTAAAGAATGACAAAGCGACACAAAAAAGAAAACAAAATAGAAGAAAAAAAGAAAACAAAAACAAAACAAAACGAAACAAAAACAAAACAAAACAAAACAAAACAAACAAAAATATTCCTCTTCCCACACAAAAAATAAAACAAACTAAAAATTCACACGTTAACTGCGTTTATTATGCAAATAATTTATTTCAAAGTATACGTAAAAAATACTTTTTTCGTTTGTCTATTAGTATGTAGAATATATTAAGTTGTCTGGAAAACAATGACCGATTTTAGATAAAAATATATTATAAAACCGTCCATTAGTTTTTGAACTACATAATGGAATTATTCTTTAAATGTTTAACAATGAAAGTTTTTTTCTCAAAATATTCATACTACTTGTCTGTAATCATAGTTTTGACACATTTAGAAGTCAGCAAGAAATTTGACTTTTAAAATGTTCTTTAGACCACAATGAAGGAATTAGATGATCTGAGATTAAGTTTATAATTTTTCATATCTTCCTTTAGGTTGTTTTGACATGATATATCAACTTCTAAAGTTCCGAAATTAGTGCTTTCACTATTTCAGATCGTTTCCTTCATCTATGCAGCTTTTTTTCAGGGCCATTGGCCTAATGTGTTGAGTGTTCGCCAATGACCCGGGAGATCGAGGATTCAGTCCCAGGTCGAGTCATCCCAAACACTAAAAATGGTATTTGATTTCACCTTACTTAACACTCAGCATTATAAGGTAAGGGTCAAAGGTAAAATGGAGCAATCCAGGGAAATGAGTAGTGCCCCCCACTCCTTGATGTAGTAGCTATTGAAAAGGGAGCCTTAGGGTCACCCTCGACTAAGGTCGCCAACTTTACTTTACTTTTATATGTATATGTATATGTATAAAGTAAGTAAGCATCGGGCCATTGTCCTAATGAGTTGAGTGTTCGCCAATTGTCCGGGAGACTGGGGTTCAGTCCCAGGTCGAGTCATACCAAACACTCTAAAAATGGTATTTGATTCCACCTTACTTAACACTCAGCATTATAAGGTAAGGGTCAAGAGTAAAATGGAGCAATCCAGGGAAATGGGTACTGCTCCCCACACCTTGATGTAGTAGCTATTGAAAAGGGAACCTTAGGGTCACCCTCGACTAAGGTCGCCAACTTTACTTACTTTACTTATGCACCTTTGAAATAAAGATTCATCGAATAGATTTTGGCCACCCAAGTGCTCTCTGAAATTTTGAGATAAAATATATGCTTATTTCAGATATTTTCGAATATTTTCAGATATTTTATTGCTTTCATGTTCGTTGCTTTCTTTTGACTCAACTTTTTAGCCGATACGTTATTTTGTCTTCCTTATATGTATTTTGATTCTATACAACTTTCAAGTAACACCATCGTTATCATATGATAATGATCTGTTATTTCAATATCAGTAAATGACTAATACATATTTTGTTGACAAATTATTATTTCATATTTGTTTCAAAGGACAAGTAACAATGCTGTAAAATATTATTTTAATTTCTTTTCATTTCTCAAATTAAGTGAACAGCTTTAGTAGTTGTAAGGCTCGGTTTAAAATGATGTATCAAAATTGCCTGTATCTCAATACTTTTATCTGACATAATAAATCAAAGTGACAAAAAAATCCGTAGCAGCGATACTCTAGATGGTTTTGTCATACATTACTTATGGAAATAGACTCAACTGAATAACGTCTGACACCAAATGCTTTTGATGTATTTAATATTTATTGATTAAAAATCCTAAGAGAGAGGTAAAAACAAGAGAAAGAATGTTGCAATGCTATAGATCTATAAAAATTCTAAGTAAGTAAATAAACTATAACTTTAGATAAATAAATTAACTTGGAAACTTGATGCTAGTCGATATAAGTTTTTTTTTTTCTTGTGTAAACAATAAAAGAGACAGTTACTTTAAATCTGAGATGAAGTTTAATCAGTCAATATTTTTTATTGGATAATTTTAAACGGTTAAGGAAACGTGAAAAATGATGTGCCAATTTGAACTATGGGATAAATATGTGAAATAGCATTTCAGCGCTGTAGATCAGGACGATAATTTCAATTTTCAGCATGGCTCCTTCTCGTTTAAAATGCATGAACTTTGTTTTATTTGCGTTCATGTAGAGGCCAATGCCTCCTATTGCTTGCTTTTGACTATGCAGTAGTGATAGATCATCTGCGTAGTCTGCGTCTGTTATTGTATTTGCAAGATATCGTTTGTTTCTGTTTTTTTAAGAGTCAAACCATTTTCTTTTATTTGATCAATCGACGTTCGTTATGTGTTAGTTCTCTCTGGGATATCTTAATTTTCTTGGCATTAGCATTTGTTGAGTTTCTTTTATTAAGTAAGGATGCTATTTTCATGTTATCTCGTTTTTATTTAATTGACAATGACTCTCAAGGAACTCTAAATTTGACTCTTGGTTTGGTTGGAATGTGTTCGGCAGTTGTTTCTATATGGGTGGTAACAAAGTTTTCATATACGTCATTCGGAGTTGGTTTTTCATATGTCTCCTAAACAGTATTAAACTTGTTTCTGACAGTTACCGTATTTTGATTTTTAAAGACGCCATACGTGTTTGATACTTGGTGTAAATCAATTTTGGTAACTTTAATATCTTTTTATTGATATATAATATGATAATTTGGTTTTGCGTAATAACTTCAGACGGCAGTTTTTTTTTAGAATGCATCAAATAACTTCAATAATTTCTATAAAACATTGATACTACCAAACATTTTAACCCAGGCTTTGTTTTGACGTCTAAATTGGACAATTTTTTTTCAAACCAATTTTTAATTATTGAAGTTTATGTGATTTGCTTAATTACTTATCCAGTAAATCTCAGGAACTTTAATAATTCAAATTTGGTTGAAAAGATTTTTAAAATTATACACACACACACACACACACACACACACACACACACACACACACACACACATATATATATATATATATATATATAATGAACTCTTCTCTCAATCTTGACATATGAATGATCAACAGTTTAAGATGTGAATCGTTCAACTTTCTACATTGATGACTTGTTTCTAATTGTAAATGCTTGTGTTGGACCAACCACAGTTTTTTTTGATCGGCTGATAACAGAAGAATGATCTACTAATGTTCCA